>JBBPBX010047494.1:9703-26136 GCA_038048925.1 Garcialebias charrua | reverse complement strand
ATATGTGTGTGTGTGTGTGTGTATATATATCATTTATTCGTTTATTTACTACCTTTCCATGAAGTCACTGTGCAAGAGGTACACCATGGACAGGTCGCAAGTCCTTCACAGGGACACATGAAAACAAAGACTATTCACACTCTCACTCACACCTAGTATGTGTATGTTTTTGAAAGGTCAAAAAGGTAACAGGCTGGGATGCAATCCTGTGAACTTCTTGCTGAGAGGTGACAGCTCTTCCAATGGCGCTACCATGCTACCACAGTGACCTTTGCACTTTTAAAATATTTAACCTTATTTACTAACATCTCACCATAAAAATACATTTTAAAATCCATAGTTCCTTTAAAAACTGTTTTTTTCCAAATCTGCTTCAGCATACTATCTTCCAATGTTACTTTTAGTTTTAGTTTGTAGCTACTTTAAGCTCTAGCATTAGGTGCTCTTCACTTTTAGCCAGTCGTGTGGTACTTTTTAATTTTAAGCTAGTATGTTTGGCATTTGTAACTGTCATTTTGTTACTTTTAGCTACCATTTAGCATATTTTAGCTTTTAGCTAACCCTTTTCTTTTTCTAAACTTTTATCCAGCCTTTTGTTAGAATCAGATAATAGATAGTTTTTTTTTAGCTTGCATTTTGCAATATTTGACTTTAATTCTTTTTAATATTTTGCTTCCTTAAATGTTCAGCGAATGTTCTGCTGCTTTTAGTGTCAACAACTCAAATTCAGCTATTTCATCAAAGTCATTCAACACTCACGACCCACTCTGCCTTTTTGACGGAAATGCAATTTCTCTAGTTTGATTAGCATTTCATCACAATTTCTCATTGTGCACTTAATTTTTGTCAGCTCACCAACATTGAAAATAACATATTTCAAAATGATTATTTTTATGCAAATCAGCAAATAAAGATTAAAACATTTTTTTTTTATCCTTTTGTGAAATGTGAATTTGCACAACACAACAGACAAAGACCACCAATCAAGGTACAAGAATGAGAAGAAAAATAAGGCTTCTTTTTTTAATTTTTTGGGAAATACTGTGTGAGATGATAGCTCTTATTCACACTTGGACAATTTTTCACCCACAGCAGGGAAGCAAAAAAAAAAAAAAAGTGACACATTTCTGGATGAACAATCCCCCAAATGACCTTATTTCTTCTTGTTTCCTTTTATTATTACTGATTATTACCACTTACTATGCAGGAGTGTAAAACTAAATTTCTGAGTGGAATATCCTCTCATCCATTAAAATGAATACCAGTATATATGCGTCAAAAGCTTTGTGCACACGCTCAGAAAGCATGTCAAAGCTCTAAATGTATGGACACACACACACAGGGATGGCTGCACACAGAAACCGCAAATGTAAATGAAGGCCGAGAGGAAAGAAGCCCTCTTGGTCTTTGACTTCCACCGTGGTGCAATGGCTTGAGAGAAACACATGACTGCTCAGGTCAAGAGATAAACTGTCCATGAGTGGTGACTCAGTCGTCTAATTGTTCATGCCCGCAGTGTTGCTAATCTAAGTGGTTGTTATGATACATCTCTCTTTCCCATGGCAGCCCCATCTGTCAGTCTGATACCCAAACTTTTATTATACTGGACTGGAGCAAAAACAAATCTTCAAAGAGAGTAATTAGAGCCGACTTTTTTAATGCTCCTCTCCTGTGGCTGCCACTGACAGCCCTGTCCTATATTATCCAATGCTAGCCAGCGCTAATGACCGCTCCAAGTTGTCTTCCGTCTGGTTGAGATGCTGGATTTTATGAAACTGAACACAACGGGGTTGTTAATGATGAGCAGACTTTGTGTAAAAATTGACCGCCTGTGCTTTAAGACCAGTGATCTATCAGAATCAAATAAAGATTTGGAGCTGAGCAAATAATAAACCAGCAGTAATTAAGCTTAATAATAATTTCCGCTATACGAACATCCTCTGTAGAGATGAGCTCAGACAGGAGCAATAAAAACCAATTTTTTTTTGTCACACAAAAGCTTTTAGACATCTAAACTAGAGTCAAGTATGTCAGAGAACAAAATATTCCCTGATAATTTTTTATATTCACTGTTTAAAAACCCCACTAAAGAATGGTGATAATAAATTTCAGCTATTAGAATAATGTCTTGAATGTTTTTAAGCTGTATTATTTGATTGGCTGTACCTCAATCATTACAAAGTGTTCTGCTGAGTTAAAGCAAACGGAAACACACTGTATACAATCACAATTATATTTATATAATCATAAATAGATCTGTGTGATGTAAAGTGCGTTATAAATAAAAGTTATTATTATTATTATTAAATCATAACATCCTGTGGCATAAGCTCTCAGAAATCGGTTTCTCTGATCACACCATCGGTTGGTTTTCTAATTATCTTTCAAATCGGAGGCAATGTGTTCAACATAACTGGTACTTCTTCCAGCTATTTAACAGTTAAAAATGGTGTACCACAAGGCTCAGTTTTAGGACCAACCCTCTTTACAATCTACATAGCTAATGTAGGTCAGAGCATCCCTGATGCATCCTTACATTTCTATGCTGATGATACAGTTGTTTATTGCCGAGCTAAAACAGTAGCTAAGGCTTTCCAGTTACTGCAATCCGCTTTTGACATCATCCAGTCAGATTTGTTCCGTCTCAAACTTGTCCTAAATGCTGATAAAACAAAAGGGATGTTTTTTTCAAGTAGGAAGTCGGTCCCAGCAGATCTTCCTCTGATTTTATCCTCAAATGGTGTCCCTATTGAGTTTGTTGATTCCTATAAATATTTGGGTATCCTGGTCGATTCGCATCTCTCTTTTAAACTCCACGTGGAAAACCTAGTGAAGAAACTGAAAGTTAAACTGGGTTTCTTTTTCAGAAATAAATCATGTCTAACACTGAATGTTAGGAAACGCCTTGTATCTGTGACTTTCCTTCCCTCCATTGATTACGGTGACATTCTCTACATGAATGCTCCTACAAGCACCCTGCGGATGTTGGATGTTGTCTATCATGGTGCACTAAGATTCATAACTGGCTGTGATTATCGTACCCACCACTGCACCCTGTATTCACTGGTTAACTGGACATCATTAACCTCACGCAGACTCTTCCACTGGTACATTTTCATCTTTAAATCACTTCTTGGTCTGCTGCCCTCATACATCTCCTCCTACATGTCTTTGCGTGAGTGCAGCTACAGTGTGCGCTCTCAGGACATGATCACCTGCAGTGTTCCGTCAGTGAGGACTGAACTTGGAAAAAGGGCCTTCTCCTACTCTGCTCCTGCTTCCTGGAATATCTTACAAAAAGATCTGAAGCTCTCGGCCCTGACCTCTCTAAATGGTTTTCAGAATCTGTTGGAATCCTGGCAAAAACCAATGCAGATATGTTCCTGTCTTTGATTTTGTACATCTACCTTATAATGTTTTTGCTACTTTTTGCTACTTTTTCTTTGGTTTATTGTTGAATGTAATTGTATCATTGCTGTTCATCATTCTTTAGTTTGTAGCAGGTCGCTTTCGTAAATGAGCCCTCGAGGCTCAATAAGATTTACCTGACTAAATAAAGGTTGAATGAATATATTGTGTTATTTAAAAAAGCTCAAGTTTTATGAACTGTTTGTCAAAATTAAATCGATAAATAAGGCAAGACTTCCTTGAACAAATTAAATGTACTACCTTCCGTGCCCAAATTTTAAACCAAGATCTTAAAATGCACTTGAAATGTGCGTTGGGAATGACCCTACACCAAAGTTTACCATAATTTCCAGACTATAAGCTGCTACTTTATTTTACAGGCTTAGAAACCCATGGCTTATACCAGTGTTTTTCAAGCTTTTTTGAGCTAAGGCACAGTGTTTTCATTGAAAAAAATCCCGAGGCACACCACCAACCAAAATTGTAAACATAGATACACTGTATCCGCCTATATTAAATATATAGTCATTCTTATCAAAGTGTCTTGAATACGAATGAAATAAACACAAAAATGTATTTTTATCATATTTTATAGAATAGAATAGAATAGAATAGAATATATCTTTATTGGCATATTTGCACCAAGGTACAAAGTTTTGCAATTGGCGCGCGCACCATCCGAAGAGGGACGTACGCACGGAAGCCGCAGCAGTATAAAACCGTGCCACCAACAATCATATATGAAAAAGGAACATACAATTGGGTAATCAGTGGTATTCAAAAAAGAATCTATCACAATTTGTCTTAGGACACTCCATGATAAAGTCTAAAAAACTCTACCAGCTTTAGCACGAATAAGACAAGACATGTTGCATTTCATGGCAAGCAGGGAGATTGTCGTGAAAATCATTTCAGATAAGCACAGTCTGTAGATGGCATTCAGCTCGGCTCCATCTGAAAGCACACGGAGACCTCTGGGGGGGGGGGCAGCGAGTTCTCAACAGCTTTCACTCCAGGAGAAGATTGCAGACAGCCTTCTTTTTTCAAGGTTGCTCACAGTCCAGATTAGATTAGTCGCTTTATTTATTTTCAGGCCAGGCTACAGTGTACTTTTGACTGCAGCCTTGAAGTCCAGGTGCTGTTCAGGTCCAAATCCGAATCATGTGAGGTTCCGAGCTACAAATCCCCATCTGTGCCCTGATGGGTCGGCTGTAAACGAGTCCCAAAGCGCACCGCAGGTCCGCGGCTGTCCGCCGCTGCTCCCACCGTGCGGTTCAGCTCGTACAACAGCTGGCTCGTTGAGGTCATAGCCCGGATCAGAGAATCTTGTTGAGCAGGAAGTCTCGCCAGCGCGTTGATCGCCGCGGCAGCCTCCCTCAGCTTCCAGTAGCAGAAACATCCGCCGATCCCAAAAAGCAGAGCAACTGCCACCAATATTCCAATAATCCACAAATCTTCAACGTCTTCGACAGAGAGAACGGTCAGACACATTGGCTTCCACTCGCTCCACGAGTCCATAGTGTATCCCACCGCATGCGTGTCGAAGGGGCAAGCCGCTTCTCCTGGTCCGGTGCACTTCGTTGAAAAAAAAATATCAATAGAGGAAACAGCCCACGTAAATAAGTCCATTTCAAATTGGTTCGAGTGAGCGCTGAAGAGTTAAAGTTGAGACAAAATGCAAAAGCAGGGAGGAGGAAAACTTAGGGAGGAGAGGAGCAAAAAGAGATGCGACCTGCTTCGCCGAGTGCCGGAAGTAATTATATTTCTTATTTCAAATTGCACTTAACATGTCTTCAAAAATACACCCGAACAGTACCACAACTGTGTGGTCTTAAATTTAAAGAGGTTGTAGAAAGGGGGGAAGGGGGGCTTTTTTGATCATTTCCAAGGCACACCTGACGATCACTCGCGGCACACTACAGGTAGTCCCCGACTTACGAGCGAGTTCCGTTCCTCCGAGGCGCTCGTAAAGCGAAAATTCGTAACTTGGAACGGCCGCCACGTGTCTCGTAAGTCCGGAATTTCGCTCGTAAGTTGGAACGGTTTTGCTAGCGCGACTACAAACACTCGTTTTTCATCGAAAAACTGCTTACGAGTGCATAAAAATGATCGGAAACGTGTGTCCACATGTTTAGCTAACGAACTGTGGTGAAAAAACACAGAAAAACTCTGTATTTTTTGCGTTTTTTCCAAAAATTCGCCAGCTCGTAAGTCCGGAACCTCGTAGGTCAGAGCGCTCGTAAGTCGGGGACTACCTGTAGTGTGCCTAGGCACAGTGGTTGAAAAACAGTGGCTTATACAATGCCACATCTAATTTATGGATTTCTTTTTTTGACAGGCTAACGAGGTTCATGCTGCCAAAACATTTAGCCTTGTCACACCTGGGTACTCACATAGGTGCCCAATACACACCTCTCTTGGGGGGTTGGTACTCGTGACTCAATGAGGCTACCTGTATAAATAAGGTAAAAAATGACCAATGAAATTACCAAACAGGTCACGGTGGACCAATGAAACAGGGAGGGAAGGCCAATTAAACAGCATTTCCAGTTATCTCCCCCCCTTATGCTCACAGGGAGAGGGTAACAACAAAGTGGAGTGAGGAGTGGGAGTGGGGGTGGGGTGGGGGTGGGCACAACCAAGTATCCACAGCCACTTGAAATAAATGTGAATCATGCATTTAAAGTGACACTTGGAGCTCAGTGGGAGGCTTGGATGACTGGCGAAGAAATCGTTCATCAAAGCTGGTCGCATGTTCAGAGCAACTTCTGCTCCAGTCTGCGAGTGGATCCTGCCAGTGGAGCAGTGTAAAAAAATCCTCTGTAACCAACAAATTTCAAAAGGTTGCTGCGTGATGGAGAGGACAGCACAAGCTCAAAAGAGCACAGGAGGAACGTGCCGATAGCAATCAATGACTTCCTGGTAGGTTACTGTGTTTTTTTTTTTACCAGCTGTGTTACAGGCACTGTTCAGAAAAAAAGCATTTACTCTATATTTGTGTTTTTTACTGTACCTATTTCATTAAAAGTTTTTTTTTTTTTTAATCTGTATAAATATCTCTTGTTACAATGTGGCCACCCGCAGCTTATAGACAAGCACAGCCCAATTATGTACAAAATTATTATTATTTTCATTTGGTGGGTGCAGCTTATATTCAGGTACGCTCCATAGTCTGTAAATTATGGTACTTCAACATCTGTAAAACTGACTGAGTTGTAGCAGTTTTATGAGTTTGATACATTTGATTAGCTGTGAAGGCCATCTTGAATTGGGTTGTCTCCAAAAGAGGATCAGTTATAGATGCATATCCAGCGATTATTGTTTTATAGTTTAAAATCGAGACGTCCTTAAAAATAATAATCCACTAATCCACGAGATGTTTTGCTAAAACACAAACATGCACACCCGCAAACACACAAAACACAAGCAAGGATATGATCACCCACCACCATTAAAAGCAGAAAATAATAAACATATTGGAACGATAAAAATCAGCTGCAGCTAATGTGAGTCCTTGCAGCGCACCATTATTATTGCAAAGGAGAAACTACAACACATTAAAGCACTGAGGCTGAAAAAGAAATTTGCACATATAAATTATTACTATGATCATTTCAAGGATTTGCACTGGAAGATGAATGAATGTGAATTTGTGAAACATTTCCATTCCATTAGCTGCTATGAAAAGCTGTACTGACAGATGATAAAATATTCCTCAGATCTAAAAATGATGTCAGAAAAACAAACTAAAGAAAACACAACAAGAAAAGAGTTCACTTGTTAACTGAGATGGTGTCTTGTTAAACAGCAGGTTTAAAAAGAAAGCGGAAAGAATGTCGACAGAAGAGGTGTTTATTAACAACGGTGTACTGTACGTGAATTAATTATATGCTGCCCCTCTGGAGGACGAGGGACATTTTCCTGCAGAGGAAGTTGCAGATAGAAGAGTGAAGGCCAAGTGAATTGTTAAGGACATTGCCACGAGAGATGGGGGGAGCTAAGTGACGTTGTGTAGCACAGCTCACGCTGGCAAGTTTAAACAGAGCGTATCCTGCAGACACGTCGCACGAGTCCCAGAGGATCCTGGAATGCCAGGACCAGAATTTAGTAATTTTATGTGAACACCCGCTGGCAGTCAGTGTAGTGGGGGAAACATATGGAAATGATAAAAGAGAACTTGGAGAGGTTGATAACAGGACATGCTGCAGAATCCTACAGAGGCCCAGCTCTGTAAAAATGTAGAACAGGTGCGTCGTGAGGAAAGGTGTGCAGCGTTTCACCTTAAACTCTGCTTCAGCTTCTGTCTTAGATCTTATTACTGGTTTTCTTTTACATTTTATTGTTGGCTGTAACTGGGACCCTGTGCACACAATTTCGTTCCACCACATGTACCATATGTACCGCTTTGACTTTTCTTATTTATCTTACTTTATCATGCTGAGACCCCCGGTCTTGTCTTCACAAAGATGGACTAGGCATGGCCCGGTTCTGTACAGATGAGACGGGCCCAGCTGCTCTGAGTGAGCTCCCCAGGGTCAACACACTAAAAAGAGTCATGTTTGTTTGCTTGCTTCCTACATTTAGGTAGATTTGCACATCGCCCCATTATCCACCATCAGAAACAGATAAGACCAATGACGTCACACATAGTCACACCACTGATACACTCTGATAGGCTGTGCCCGCCCTGGATGTGGAGGCGGAGCCAAGGGCCAATATCAGCTGGGGCGTTCTGTGGTACAGGACTGTCATTCCCCAATCTGTTAAGGAAGCACGATCCATATTGAACTTCCGGATGGCCGTTGATTATGAATAAAAACTGTCTTAATTTACTTTGAAAAGTACGTCCTCTATCTCCACCGATCGTCATGCAGCTAATATACGCCACTCGTATTTCTGTTACAAATCATTGGTTAAGATGACATGTGATGCATTGGACATGACCCCCAGTCTGGGCTGAATGAGAAAACCCTGCAAGATACAGAATGAATTATTTCCATGGTGAAAAAGCGCCTCTCAGTGGTGAATATTATTTTAACCATGACGTAAATATGTCAATGATTTTAGCGGAAATACGAGTGGCATAAATGAGCAACATGAAAATCGGCGAAGATAGAGCACATATTTTTCTAAGCAAATTAAGACAGTTCTTATTCATAAACAGAATTATACCAGTATATTTTCCTTAATTTAACATATTCAACGGCGATCCATGCAACATGGAAGTATTCCTTTTAGCGCTTGCGCAAATAAGCTATGGATTGTGTTCTGTAACAGATTGGGGAATGACAAGGGCCTCCGCTTCTGCTTCTGGGTTAAGACGAGTTGGATGGACGCCTCAGCGCTGAACCTGTAACTTTTTCCTGCTTTATGGATATTAAATTGTTAAACTGAAATTATATCTCTTGATTTATTTGAGTTGGAGCGAGTTTCCTCTCCATCTGGGGAATGATATGAGACAACAGCTGGTTGGGAGTCAAACAGGTTTCAAGGACGGACCCAGTCCAGATTCTTCACTTTGTCTCCAGGTAGAACACAGTGATTATTTCACTGAAAGTGTGAAAGTGCAATGTATTATAATTGTACGTTTCCATTCAGTGATGAACTGTGTGCTCTGCATGTACACGCAATGCAGCCAACCTGAGCAGCAGGCAACATGCAAGTGCCTGGGAGCAGGTAGGGAATAGGCGTCTTGCTCAAGGACACCATGACATGTGGGCATGGTTGGGGGTCGAACTTGTGATTTGTGTCTTTGTGAAAACGTTACAGTTTTGGGGCTTTTGTGGTTGATTTGTATTTTTTTCTGTTTATACATCTCACTCGTGTTATCAACTGAGGAACCTGTATTTTTCTCTCCATTTTAGCTTCTCTCCATTGGCTCCCTGTCAAATTCAGAATTGAATTCAAAGTCTTAAACCTACAAAGCCCTCAACAACCTAGCTCCAGATATATTACAAATCTCATTGTTCCACATTTTCCTAACAGAGCACTTTACAATCAGACTGCAGGATTACTTGCAGTTCCTAGAGTTTCCAAAAGCAGAATGGGAAGAAGATCTTTCAGTTATCAGGCTCCTCTCTTGTGGAACCAACTTCCAGTTTATGTCCATGAGGCTGACACATTGTCCAGTTTGAAGACTGGGATTAAGACTTTAATTTTTGATTACTATAGTTAGGGTTGGCTTGTTATGCTGCTATAAGCTTAGACTACTGGAGGACACATTGACCCCATTTCTTAAAATGAATTGTTAAAATTGAATAGTTTTCATTTGATACTATTTCTATCTTAACATGTGATTCTTGACCTGCCATTGTGTATCTGTTCCTCTCAAACCCAGTCAGTCGAAGCAGATGGCCACTTGTCCTGAGCCTGGTTCTGCTAAAGGTTTCTTCCTCATAAGGAAGTTTATTCTTTCCACTGTCGCCTTCATTCTTGTTCAAGATGAGAGCCTGTGATGTGGTTAAGCACAAAGCAGTCTGCTCCTCAAATAAATAATGTTATCTTGCTTTTTATATACCGTACGGTTCAGTGCCCTGAGATGACTTCTGTTGTGACTTGGCGCTATATTAAGTTATTAACAAACTGAATTGAATTGAAACTTTATAATGAGCACATTTAAGATTCAAAAGCATGAACAATGCTCAACTAGAATCCAAGAAACCAGCTCCTTCTTTAATCCACATAAACAATATATGGAAAGCCCTGCAAATAATAAACTGCAGCTACACTTAAAAAGAGCAGCGCACGCTTGTGATCCTCACTAAAACACAAACTGAACTATTAGAACAATCAAATTAAAGTGGGCTACATTTGCAATTACAGGGTGACACACGAACAGCATCAGTTAGCCATTACATGTTATTGCTGATAGAACTGGTACTCCAATTACTAAATGATGTTGCTCAGCCTTTAGATCTATACAATACCATGAGTATTTATCACACTGTGAGCTATACATCTGGGTAAAACATAAACAGATGGTGAGTCATGATTATATAAAGCAAGTGGGCCCAGAATGGAGGCAAAGTGGAAGAGCAAAGATGGACAGTTGTGTCATCAGAAAGACGGAAAACACTTGAAATGATTTTAATCTAATCCTAAATATGGAAATAATAAAGTGCAGCTAACAGTGTTTAAAGGGGACCAAAGATGCAAAATTCACATTTTAATGTTTTTTTACTCAACTTTGGTTATGTACTTCTTAAAAAAACAGTCCTAGGGCCAAAAAAATGCACCCAGTGGTTTATTTAATCTAAGTATATTTATTTTTCAGTGATATAAATGTCTCGTTTTCAAATTCTGGCGCTTGTGATGTCACAAGTGCCAGGACAACCCACCCCAACCTGAGTCCAGCCCCTCACCTAGCAACCCCTGGTGATGCTCCACCCACTTCAGTATAAAAGACGTCACGGTTGTTTTTCCTGAGTTCATCTCAGAGTTCGATGTTTCGTTGTTGTTAAAATGCAGTACCGCTAATAACTAATTATCTATCAGTAAAAATGAAAAAAACTTATTTACGGGCTCTTAAATCAACCGGACGACTGCTCACGGACCATATCCGGTCCGCGCCGGATGTGGTCCGTCAAAAAAAGCGGTCCCCGCTAGAGAGAGCGTGTATAGCAGTTAGCAGCCAGTGTGTTACTCTGCAGCCTTATTGCTTGTTTTCGAAGAGTCAGACGAAGAGTTTTTAACATGGAGGGTGAACTTATGGATGTTTCTCAGCGGCCTACGCGACGCGTCAGCGCCTCATTTGCCCTGCCCAAAATGGCGTCTGCCTCTGGGTCTGACTCAGGGTCCCCTTTGGAGGGCGGAGTTAATGTAAACAGATTTTTGAAGGGCGTGGCCTTATCATAAACAGCTTGTTCAGAACGGAAGTGAGAAAAGGCACAACTAGAAAGGGGATATTTTATTATCTAAGAATTATTTTGTGCATTAAATTGAATGAACATGGTCTGGATAGCCCACAGACATACCATAAAAATTTATAGGACCAATATTTGGTCTCCTTTTATAATTCTTCTCTGACAACATAAAATACCACCCTGCTTCACCATTACCGGTACTCATCTGAGGTTTGACTTGTTTTCAGAACCATTCAGGGTCTGTTTTACCTCCCGAGACAACTCCAGTTCAAGGAATGAAACCCTCCCCGTGACATCTTTATGACTTCTTGATTTAATTTGGTGGTCCGGCGGTCCACGGAGTGCGCGGTACTTACAGTTTGATATGTTTACGACAGGGAACAGAGTTCCTCATGCAGGTGCCGGTGAGGATGTCCACGTTGTCGACAATGACGAAAGGTTTCTCCTCCAGCGTAACGATGGAGAGGTGGTTTTCGTCAGCGTCCTCATCCCCGTGGGCGTTATACCTCGGCCACACTGGGAACATCAGCGACAACGTCCCGTTCTCCCAACGGCCCATCTGCGCCAGCACAAAGAATCAGGGACAGGAATCTAAATTAAGCGTTTTATTTTAAAATGTATGCTCTTATGTAAAAAGAAAGAAGAAAAAAAAAATCCTGCGCTCGTTCGTTATACCTTCTCCCACTTTCTTTCACTGTTCAAGACGATGACAACCAATCTGGGGTTGGCCTGGTAACCATCTGGAGTAAAGGATAGATCTCGTCCTTCGTTCCACACATGCATCATGTGTCTGAAACACGGGAATCAGAAGAGTGAGGGAGATGTTGCTTTGTATCTGTCACGGTTTGTGCACAGGAGCTGAAACGTTTAAAGAGAAAACATGTTCAACACTGGGTAATCACTACGAGAGGATCTTCTTTAAAGCAATGCTGTCTTCACCCACTGCATGTGTGTGTGTGTGTGCTTGTGTGTGAATGTGTGTGTGAGTGGGGAGGAAGTCAAGAGGCCACAGATCTCTCCCATCAACATTCTGCATTGATTTCTCAACAGATATACGCCTGAAAGACGAGTCACTGCCCTCCGCTCCTTACTCACCACAGCTCTGCTGCACACGCAAACAGATCTGTTGCCGAAACATTTACACACTCACTAAAGATAAGCAGCAGGAAAGAGAAAATGAGCCAGTTTTGCATGCAGTCCTGTGGGATTACGAATGCATTCACTCCAGGAAAAACAAAATCCGAACGCAAAGGATGATCGGAGTGTTAAAACACAGGATAATGGCTGAATTTTTCCTGAGGGGGGAGAAAGGTAGTCTGAAGTTCAGTGAAAATAATTATTCAAGGGATGGTCACCATCTTGTTTTAAATGCCTTAATTTTGTTTCTGTTTCGGCCACTGCCAAAAGGTAAAGGAGAACAATTGTTTGCTGGAACTCCTCTGACTGATGAGGCCCTCTGGATGGAGGGTGAAACGTTTCTATAAAAAAGAAACTGTCCAGTTGACCCGACTGAGGATTATTGGAGAACAATTGTGATCTTCCTGTGTCTGTATGTGTTTCTCTGTTAGCATAATAGCTCATGAATGGTAGCTGAGACTGATCCCCAGCACGTAGTGAGCAAAAAACAGATTGCTCAAGATTTTTGTTTAATATTTTGCCATATACATTCGATAGGTTTTAAACCCCTTCACATTTCTCTAAACTTTTCTTCAAGCAGCATGATTTACATCAAAAGGCCATCTTGATCAATAGCCCTTGAGAGTTTCTGATGGTCTTTGAAAGTAATTATTCGGCTTTTGGCTGCTTTATCACAGATTTTCCATCCGGTCTTTGTACCTGACCATGGCAGAATGTTGCACAGTTTGTGCTTCAAATGAATAAATAAAATAAAATCATGAGCACAAAACAGAAGAGTCATGCTTGAAAAACAAAGTAAGTATCAACAGCCGATGAACAGTTCTAGAGAGTCAAACGAGAAAGAAAAAATACCCAGCAAAGGTCTGACTCAGGACCTGAAAGATGCCTCATCCCTCAGTTAATCATCTACTGGATAACGAGGGTTTATTGGTGCAAAGACCATTTTTATGTATCAAACTGGGACTTCTTTGATTTTTTCTAATGGATTCAACAAGATCTGTCAACATCTCAAAAGCTCAAATGCCTCAACTACAGCCCCAAATCCCACATGATTTGAAAAGGAGGTGCCGTGGACAAATTCCCGTCAACCTGACAGCGGTGCTCGAGCACCGGACCGCTGAGATCCTGGAGCTGGTGGGAAACTCTGCTTGTGACCATGGGAGGAACGGGATCATCCCCCAGCACCTTCAGCTGTCTGTCCGTGGTGTTGAGGAGCTCGGCAGACTGCTGGGAGGAGTGACCATCACCCAGGGAGGAATTCTGCCCAGGAGGACCGAGAGATCCACCAGATCTGACATCGAGCTGGATCCAGGTGGACGGATCTGCATCTGTGGCCAGATTCTTCAGATTCACTGCAGGAGATCCTTCCTGCTCACAGCTATCATCTATAACAACTCTTGAATGAAACCAGGATGAAGAGCTACAACAACACTTAATTTCCCTTTGGGATTAGTAAAATATTTATGAATTGAATTGAAATAAACAGAATCTAATTGTGTTTTGTAACAGGTTGCTGGTGGCAAAGTGCTTTAAAATTCATTTTATGGACTGATGAAGTCCTTTGGATGAAGGACGAAATGTCCAAAAAAAATTAAAAGTCCATATGACATGACTGAACTTTATTGGATTTTTCTACCTGGATTATTGAGCAAGAAGTTTGATGTTATTGAACCAGTTTGGCTATGGCTGCCTCAGAGGAGTCGACGGGGGAGAGGGCGGGCCCCAGAAACCATCTTATCACCAGCAAACTGGTTGTTCCACTTTGGGAGTGTGCTGCCTGTGGTACTCAGTTTGTTGTGGCTCCTTGGACTGATGGAGTCCTTTGGATGAAGGATGAAATATCTCAACAAAGGAAGAAACCATCCAGATGACCTGATTTAACTTTATCGGATTTATTACCTGGATTATTGAGCATGAAGTTTGTCATTTTAAATTTTGTTTTCTGCTAATTTGTTTTTTTTACATCTCGACACAATGCTGGCTCATCCTTTTGGGTTCAGGAATATTTTGTGCCTGAATGATTCATAGGTCACTGAGTGGATTACCAAACAATGACACATTTCTCTAAAAAAAGGTCAGGTGCAGGACTGAAAGAGAGAACCCCAGCGTATAAAAATATTAACTTTTATTTCTTCATCTTCATTTCAAATGCACAAGGTTCAGTTCCTTTCTTGTTATTTTTAAACTGGAATTTAGACAGCACCATCAAACGGTAATTCTGATTTTTCCGAGAGCTTACTAGAGCACAAGGCCACAAAGGATTCATGCATCAACTCAAATATTGTGACAGAAAGTCAAGATGTGTAAGAGTCCTGCTTAATGTGCACCCTGCTGGTGAAAACTGTGATAATTACTCTCAACTCAAAAAGGTGGGATTTCTTGTAGTCTCATCTGCAGGAGAGATATTAATGTTGACACACTTAAATGCTGTTGTCAGATCGAGAGCTAGAGACGTGCATCTGCTTTACAAAGGCTCAGGAGTTGGTCTGTTTCAAGACGATTTCCATGTGGAAGAAAACAAAAGTGCATGCAGGCATCACAAAAACACTAACAGCTCTGCAATGGATACACACTCTATATAATATATATAATTGATGAATAATTAGCTTTACACAAACAGACAGTTACGCATAATGGACTCTTCAGTGCTTTGTATTAAATCTGTCATTATTATAATTTACAGTGGTTTGAGTTATTAGCAGCATGTTGAGATGAACGTATATTTTATATTTTCTAAATTCATCATAGGGCAGCAGGTGATGGCCTTGTCGCAGTAAATTGCCACGGCTGAATACATATAGTGGAAACACCGTCGCAGTCTATTCTGGGAAACTGCTGTCTCCTCCAATTTCAGCTTTCTTCCCATTTTTGAAAAAAAAAAAAAAAAGAAACAGACGTTAAAACATTTTGATATGAAGAGAAGAGACTGGTGTTTTGATGCATTCACATCAGTCAAAGTTACTTCATATATTCATGTTTACATGTTGGTGAGTGGTCCGATGTACTGTTAAATGCAGCTACAACAAAAAAGGTTTACTGATTTTTATTTAGATTTATTGCATTTTATAATGATATTGACATTACATATTGATTTATTATAACTATTTGTATTAAGTACAAGGGGAAAAAAAGATATGTTCGGAAATTTTGAAGTGAGCATGGCTATGAATAGTTAATATATTACCTGTTGAAGACAGCTCATTGAGCATCCTCAGATTAGCTAAATAAAGATGAATTCTGACTGGAATCTCAAGGTGATGGCGGTCAATAGTGGCAGAAAATATATATCAAGACCCAGCATGTTGATTTTGTCTTATCAATGTATTAAATATGTTGAGGAGAAAATCACAGAGATGAGATAGCCCTGAGCAGTGGACATTGCAAGACAATGCCTTTTAAATGGTTCATCTGTAAAAAGACAAGGCCACCTGCAGTTTCATCTTCCCTGTAAGGGCGGGGAGACAGAACACGAAGCTGTTCTACATGAGAGTCCTGTTGCATCTAATGAAGTCATCTAAGAAGATCTGCCACTGAATCTTATTTTCCACAGCACTGACGTCTTAAAACATCTCCGCCCTCAAAACTTTCATCGTTAAACACTGTTTTATGATTTGATATTTTGTTGTGCCGATTTCTAAATATATGTAGTTTGAACAAGTAACTGAACTAGAGGAGTGGTGGCAGAGATGTTAAAGAAGGCGAGCCTGTGATTGGGAGGTCACCAGTTTGAATCCATGAGCATTACACTAAAAATGGGAAAGGTGAAAGCTATTTAATTTGGCATGCTAAATTGCTTTTCTACCGCCCACTTCCACCATAATTTGACCCACTCTCGACCTTGTGGGAGGCCCTTTACCTAAAAGGGAACCAAAAGGGGACAAAAGTTTGTTTACTTTGAACATTTTAATTGTTAGCCAGCACAAAGAGTGGCAGCAGCATCTAGTGGTACCACTTCCAGTTCTGCCTCCAGCCCTACGACCAAGACTATCACAAGATATCATATATATATATATATATATATATATA
>JBBPBX010047493.1:0-26137 GCA_038048925.1 Garcialebias charrua | reverse complement strand
TATATATATATATATACACCGCACGTGCCTCCATTGATACACGTACATGTGCGGTAATGCCTATCCTAACACTTTAAAACATTTCAAAAGAGCATAATGTATGTAAAAATTTTTATTTCTTACTTTGAGCGGCAGCTTCTGTTGTCTGTTGGCCTCCGCTATGTTACGTCTGAGCTTCGCAGCTTGCTGCAGCACCACGCAGTTTTAAACTGTTTACAGGAAGGACTGTTAGAATGTTAACTTCATACATTTGGAGCCAGAGAAAGATTTTAATAACTTACCGAAAGCCGTCTGCGCGCCACCTTTAGCTGCACCTGTTAGCATTAGCACCTCCAAATCCGCGGCTGCTGTTGTAGTCCGCAGCTCCGGGCAGTCTGGTTTAGCTGCACCTCCAAAAAGGCTGTTGGCTTTGTTTCTCCAAGTTAGCTCTGTGTCCCTCGATATCTTCGGCTTCCAGGCCGACATCGAGGCGAGCTTCAGGAACCTCTGATCGCACAAAGCCGGCTGTCGGATGGAGCTACGAGGCTTGAGCTTCGAGGCTAATGTTAGCTCGTTGCTAATCCATCCGGCTGGCTGTCTGCAGCTTCACGCGGCACGGTGGGAGCGATCGGCGGAGCGATTGCGGCTGCTGCTCCAGGCCTGAGACATCCACAGAGTTCTGCGAGTGTTTCCAGCTAATTTATCCGTATGAGGCATCCTCTTATGGGAGAAACAGTCATCCAAAGCCGGCAGTCGATTGACAATAATGGCGGACCTCACTTGACCGCACTTGGCGACCTTAAAATGGCTGACACTGAGGCATTTCCGGAAAGATTGGAAGTCGCGCAAATACGCTTCAAATCGTAAAAAAACATAATACTATAATAATAATAATTATACTTATTTATAAAGCCATTTAAAACAACCACAGCTGCAACAAAGTGCTGTACACATGAAATTAAGAACATTTAAACACACAAAAAAAAGTCCCCCCCCCCCCTTTTTATTAAATATGATAACCTCGTAAATCCGGGACCTCGTAGGTCGGCCCCTCGTAAGTCGGGGATTACCTGTACAGTAGTCCCTCATTGTGGTTCGCTTTTTGTAGCTTCATTACATTGCAGGTTTTTTAAACCCAGTTTTTATATTGTGGGTGCTGTACATGCTGTGCACTGTACATTCATCACATCATCAGCTTCATTGCGATCACCAAAGTGTTTGAACATATGAAGTGTTTATAAGAAAGTGGGAAAGATTAACAAGAGTGTGGGAAGGGTTTATACATAAATAATGAAATAAATATAACACTGCAACTTTGTGGATTTTCACCTACTGCGGGAGTCTCTGGAACGTAACCCCCACAATAGGTGAGGGATCACTGTAATTAGTATTATTTATCTACAGTAGGGTAGGCTAATGTTTACTTCTTGTTAAAAGCCTTTTCTTTTTTCATTCTTTTTTAGTTTAAAATCTTAATTGCTCATTTTTGTTTGTCAAAGAAATGTTTTCATAGTGACCCATTTTCTTTTTTAGTCCTTGGCCTCATTATTTCCCTCCTTGGAGCTTTGTGATGTTTAATCCCTGGACACTCTTGCACTGACCGCATTTCTTACTGATTGAGCCAGGATGGATATTTTTAATTATGGATTTTTCTAACTTAGTTTCCTGTTCTAGTTAATGTGTGCTGTACAGTAACTGGCAGGACTGTGTTTGTTTTTAGCATGTTACAATTTACAACCACATAGTATTTATAGTCTCTTCTGACTATAATCATTTATAATCATTTGGTGTGGACTTGTTCCTGTTTAAAGTGCTTTATAAATAAAATGGTATGGTATGGTATGGTATGGTATTTAATTTTTTTTATTTAAATCTATTTTTTTTATCTAAAAACTTAGATACATTCAAAGATGATTTAGATAAACAAAATTGGGATGATGTTTATAGAGATGATGTGAATCTATCTTGTGAAAAATTCATGAATATTCTAGAAGTTTTGTATAAAAATATTGTGTGCAAAAAATTAATATAAAGAAAAATACCATTGATCAACCATGGATGACAAATGCTTGTAAAAAAAAAAAAGGAAGTATCTGTATGCTTGTTTTTTGAAAACAAGATAATTTGAGGCAGAAAACAAACATAAAGAGTACAAAAACAAGTTAACAGGGATCATAAGAAAACATAAGAGAGAATATTATAGTGAATTGTTACATACTTTTTACATACCACCTCCGTTTGTAACTGGGTCTTAGACTTCTTAACAAACAGACCACAGTCCGTGAAGATCCACAACTTCTCCTCCTCCACCATAACCCTCAGCACTGGCTCTCCTCAAGGATGTGTGTTGAGCCCTCTCCTGTTCACTCTGCTCACATATGATTGTACAGCCACACATCCAGGCTGTCATATTGTAAAGTTTGCAGATGATACAGCGGTGGTGGGATGCATCACAAACAATGATGAGTCCAGCTACAGACAGGAGGTGGAACACCTGGAGAGCTGGTGCAAAGAGAATAATCTTCACATGAATGTGAAGAAGACAAAGGAGATGATTGTGGACTTCAGAAGGAACAAACACACCCACACCCCACTGAACAATAACCTCAGCTGGAGCAACAACACCACCAGCCTGATCAAGAAAGGTCATCAGAGACTCTACTTCCTCAGACGGCTGAGACGAGCTGGTCTGAGCAGCCCAGTCCTCACCTCCTTCTACAGGTGTGCAGTGGAGAGCATCCTGTGCTCCAGCATCAACGTGTGGCATGGAGGCTGCACAGCTGCAGAAAGAAAAGCTCTACAGAGAGTGGTGAAGGCTGCACAGAAGATGTTGGAGTCAGTCTCCCCACCATCACAGACATTTACACCTCCAGATGCAGGAAAAGAGCCACCTGCATCATGAAAGACCACTCACCCAGCACACACACTCTTTGCCCCACTCCCCTCAGGACGGAGGTTGAGGAGCATCAAATGTAGAACCACTAGACTGAGGAACAGCTTCTACCCTGAGGCTGTTAGACTCATGAATAAATAAATAATAAGAATAATCACTGTGAAATATCACATCATGCTGATGCTGATCTGTTTTCTTGTTGCTGTGCTGTGTTCATCTGTGACCATCTGCTCATACAGACTCATGTTCGTGCTGCTGTTTATAATGATGTTTTTACTACATTAGGGCTTAGTGTATTACTAGTTGATGTTTTTCTTAGTTAATTCTAGATGTTATTACTGTTTTTCTCTTGCATTTGTTGTTGGATGTAACTGGGACCCTGTGTACATAATAATAATGTCCCCCGCCTCCCTCGGAACGTGGTCAAAGCTCTCCCGGAGGTGGGAGTTAAAGCTCCGTCTTACGGAGAGTTGGACTCCGCCAAGGTTGCCCTTTGTCACCGATTCTGTTTATAACTTTTATGGACAGAATTTCTAGGCGCAGCCAAGGTGTTGAGAGGATCCGTTTTGGTGGCCTTAGAATCGCTTCTCTGTTTTTTGCAGATGATGTGGTCCTATTGGCTTCATCAGCTCGTGATCTACAGCTTTCGCTGGAGCGGTTTGCAGCTGAATGTGATGCGGCCGGGATGAGGATCAGTTCCTCCAAATCCGAGGCCATGGTCTTGAGCCGGAAAAGGGTAGCGTGCCCTCTCCGGGTCGGGGAGGAGGTCCTTACCCAAGTGGAGGAGTTTAAGTATCTCGGGATCTTGTTCACGAATGAGGGAAAACTGGAGCGTGAGATCGATAGGCGGATAGGTGCAGCGTCCGCAGTGAAGCGGGCGCTGTACCGGTCTGTCGTGGTGAAGAGAGAGCTGAGTCAAAAGGCAAAGCTCTCAATTTACCGATCGATCTACGTTCCCACCCTCATCTATGGTCATGAGCTTTGGGTTATGACCGAAAGAACAAGATCTCGGATACAAGCGGCTGAAATGAGTTTTCTCCGCAGGGTGGCTGGACTCTCCCTTAGAGATAGGGTGAGAAGCTCAGTCATCCGGGAGGGACTCGGAGTAGAGCCGCTGCTTCTCCACATCGAGAGGAGCCAGTTGAGGTGGCTCGGGCATCTGGTTAGGATGCCTCCTGGACGCCTCCCTGGTGAGGTGTTCCGGGCATGTCCCACCGGGAGGAGACCCAGAGGAAGACCCAGGATACGCTGGAGGGACTATGTTTCTCGGCTGGCCTGGGAACGCCTTGGGATTCCCCCAGAGGAGCTGCTCCAAGTGGCTGGGGAGAGGGAAGTCTGGGCCTCCCTACTTAGGCTGCTACCCCCGCGACCCGACCCCGGATAAGCGGAAGAAAATGGATGGATGGATGGATGGATGGAAAATAATAATAATAATAATGAATTCAATTTATAACGCACTTTTCATTAGTGAAAATCTCAAAGTGCTACACACATTGAATGCTACACACATTCATACACCGGTAGTGGCAGACTACCATGCAAGGTGCTTTCCAGTCCTACCGGGAGCAACTCGGGGTTAAGTGTCTTGCCCAAGGACACAACTACACATGGTGTAGGGAACCGGGATTCGAACCGCCAACCTTCCGATCGGGGGACGACTGCCATTACCACTATGCCACGGCCGCCCACATAATCTCTTTTTAAATGTTGGATCTAATATTTCGGCTTCAATACCGAAAAATGTAAGTTATTTGATTGAAAATTGTGTGAACAGTATGTTTCTAAAGGGAACTGATAAAGATGAAATAATGAATGTAGTTTAAAAAATGCACTCACAAAAAATCAAAAGACTGTGAAGACATGGATATGATGGTGGTAAAAGAAATAACGAGACATGTTATTGAACCATTTACATTTATATATAATTTGTCATTTTTAACTGGAGTGTTTCCTAACAGAATGAAAATAGCAAAGATAGTTCCTCTATTCAAAAATGGTGATAAATGTGTATTCAACAATTATAGACCTATATCCTTGTTGCCACAATTTTCAAAAATTCTAGAAAAATTATTTGTGACCAGACTTGACCAATTCTTGGATAAATACAATATTCTAAGTAACAGTCAATATGGATTTAGATCAAACAATTCAACATCCATGGCTCTTATGTAGTTGATGGAACAAGTTACCACAGCTGTAGATCAGAAACAACATTGCATAAGTATATTTGTTGATCTAAAAAAAGCATTTGACACCATTGATCATTCCATTTTACTTGATATATTTAAAAAATGTGATATTAGAGGACCTGCATTGCAGTGGATGTTTAGTTATCTGAAAGACCGAAAGCAGTTTGTTCAAATGGAAGATGTAAGATCTAATTCATGCAGTGTTTTATCTGGAGTACCACAAGGCTCTGTACTTGGACCTAAGTTGTTTATTTTATATGTAAATGATTTAATAAAGGTGTCTGATGTCCTTAAATGTGTTCTTTTTGCTGATGACACTAATTTCTTTTGTTTGGGCAAAGACTTAAAAGAAATGTTTGAGTTGATAAATATTGAGTTTGTTAAAATACAATATTGGTTTCAAATAAGTTATCATTGAACCTGGAAAAAACCAATTATATGATATTTAGTAAGAAAAAGATAACTGTTGATGTTCCTTTTAAGATTGATGGTTCTGAGATATGTAGGGGAGGTGAAGTTTTTGGGTGTAATTATTGATGATAGATTGTCATAGAAACAACACATACATTTTGTAAAAACTAAAATATCTAGGTTCATTGCAGTGTTGTATAGAGTTGGAGATTTATTAAATGATAAAGCAATGTATTTGTTATATAATACAATTATAATCCCGCATATAAGTTATTGTGTGGATGTTTGGGGTACAGCGTGTAAAACTGTAACTAAGCCTATTTTTACTTTTACAGAAAAGAGCTATAAGGATTATTACAAGAAAACATTACATCCATCAAATGTTTTGTTTTGCAAATTGAAGTTGCTGACATTTTATGATTTGTTGGACTATAATATTCTTTTAATATTGTACAAAGCTCAGAACTTCACATTACCTTCAAATATCCAAACGCTTTTTGTAAAACAAAAAGTACTTGCAATCTTAAGGGTACAGTTATTTTTGTTATGCCACAACATAGAACAAGTCTAAAGAGTAGGTCTACTATAATTTATGGAATATGTCTGTGGAATGGTTTAGAAAATGATATTAAAGTTGCAAAATCAATGGCTTTGTTTAAGAAAATGATTTAAACTAAATTTCTGGGAAAAAAATATATAAATTGGTTTATATCCAAATTACTATACATGTATATGGTAAAGTATGATGAGTTATTTATTATGTTTTTTGTGGATTATTGTTGTTTGAATTAATTGTTTGAATTAATTTTGTTAAAGAAGGGGCAGATATAATAAGATTTTTTCTTCTTCTGCTTCCTTTCATTTAATGTATTTTGTTTTTATTTACGTGGTGTTGTAAATAGTTTTCTTGTATTTTAAAAAAAATCTGAAATGATTAAATTTAAATAAAATAAAAAACAATTTAAATAAATTGTCATTTCATTTAATAAATCTTTTTTTAAACTTTATATTCTTTTTTGCTATTTTTGGGTGTAACTGAACCCTTACTTTTGTCCCATCTCATGTACCACATGTGACGTGAATGACAATAAAGAAGAACCTTGAACCGTGACTATTTGAAAAGTGTTGTTTTCTTTTTTGGCTTTTGTTCTGCATTAGTCAACTTCATCTGTTAACCCCTTTATGTCCCTTTAACTTTATGTACAACTCGTATACTGCTTTTTTTTTTTTTATTCAACCTTCATTTATACATTAGTCAACTTCATCTGTTAACCCCTTTATGTCCCTTTAACTTTATGTACAACTCGTATACTGCTTTTTTTTTTTTTATTCAACCTTCATTTATACAGGTTAGTTATGTATTGTGTGAATTTCCCTAGTGTGGGATAAATGAAGTTATTTTTCTATTGTAACACACTGTAGGACCATATAAAGCAAATCCTGCACGAACTGGGGAGAGAGGGGTCCAGGCAGTTTGCCAAGATTAAATCAAGGATGAACTTTTGTTAACCTTCAAGCACTAACTACTACAGATGTACTGTGTTTTTTGTCTAACTGATAAAGACATTCCAGCCTTGTGAACAAGACTGAGTAATTTTGACTGCTAACTCCCAAACCCATCATTCCTAAAGTGAAGTACTTACCGGTACATTACACCCCATTTATAACCTTGAAGGTATCAACTCTGATTCTGTCATGTCTGAGCTCAAACTGGAGCCATGCCATAACTAATAATTGTTCAATTCATCAAATTGCCAATCAACCAAATCAAACACAGGTTGTTTTTGTTGAAGTTGAACGTTCTTGTTTCTTGTACCTTCCTTTAGATTGTCTTTTCAAGCTGTGCCCAATGAACAGATACTCGGCACAAAAACAGTTCTGGAAAGCAGCAAAACCTGGAGGCAACAGTACAACTGACACAGTCCTCCTCAACAAACTTCATGTAAGAATTCTATTTTTATATTGCCCTTATATGGCCATAGTGGAAAAAAAGTTATGGTTACTTCATCTCTTTTGTCCTCTTTCCTGTATAACAGCACGCTGCAGATCTGGAGAAGAAGCAGAATGAGTCTGAAAACCGTAAGCTCCTGGGAACAGTCATCCAGTATGGAAATGTAATTCAGGTGTGTTGGGATCTCTTAGATAAGGTGCTTTGCTTAACAGAACTGCAGCACCATTTAGAACCACGTATGACACTTTGAGCTTGATAATACAGACCAGAGGAGGTTTAATTATTTGCTGCAGCACAAACATGTGGTATAAAGTGACTGTTGAAATGTCTCATCCTCCTTTGCATAATGCTCATGAAAACTTTGCCATCTTGTATAAGTTCATTTGACTTAAAAAAAAAAAAAGTTTTTATACGCCAGTCAAAATCAGGCGTACGGGATAGTTTGCGGACGCAGGGTCAAACTTTTTCTTGTCCGAACTTCTGATACGCTTGATAATTTTATGAAATGTGATGCACATTGCTGAAACGCATTGCTCTTTTACTGTATAAAAGTTTGATGTGTATAATGTGCTTTATGTGGTAATCTCATTCTTTATGTGCCCATGGGAGAATAGTGATGTGTGAGTCCTGAACAGATTGCTAAACTCTTTAAGAGTAATGATTCTTATTCTCATATATGATTATAAAATAAAAACTAAAATTATATATACAGTATATATTTTTTTAGGAAAAATGATAGTGGAGTCATAAACAATTAATATTTTATCTGTTGTAAATTGCTCTATGAACAGTGGCTTGCTGCCATCTTAAAACTGCTCCAGTCTTAAAAAGTTTATAACTCTTCATTCAAATGGTATTTGTAGAACTTTATACCATCAATTTCACATTGCACAGATATTTACAAGCAATTAAGCAGTTTTTATTTTTATTTTTAATTTGATTTTCTTTTTGCAAGCAGGCAATATTTCTAGATTGAAACCATTTTAAAATGAAGACATTTAGTTCCTCATAATTTTTCCATATAATCACTTTAAGGCACTAAATATTTCCAAGCAATTTATTTTCTTAATTATTCTCTTGGGTCCTGTTGCGTCTTTCTATTTAAAAAAAAATCCATTTATGGTGATCTTTCCACTTCCACCTCTTGTGAAGTTGTTGCAAGTCTTTTAACTGCATAACCTTGTGTCTTGGTATTTTAACAGCTGCTGCACTTGAAAAGCAACAAATACTTGACGGTCAACAAGCGTCTACCTGCACTCTTGGAGAAGAATGCCATGAGAGTGACTCTGGACTCTGCAGGAAATGAAGGATCCTGGTTCTACATTCAGCCCTTCTACAAGCTCAGATCCCTGGGAGACAGTGTGGGTAGAACAGGATGTGGGATTGAAGTTTAATGATATCCAGTAGGAAGAAAAAAGGCTCATATTTTTATATTTTTCAAAAAGGTTTGAAAACTAATATCGCATGGACTTACAAAGTTGCCACATCTAAACTAAAATTAATTCTCAGCATGCTGAACAGTTGTCATCAGGTACAAGTATAAATAAGTGCTGACAAATTATTGCGTCCATAGTTAAACCTGTGTTTTATGTGGCTTTGATGTTCAGATTCAGTAGGAAATCAGTTTATGTTCTCGGACAGGCTTACACACAACAATGCGACATACTTCTCGAATCATAAGACATCTGTTCTCGCCCACACTTTTTTGCATGGAAATGTTATACTATAGAAGAAATTGCCCTTCTTCTTAGTCGGCACAGCCATGAAGAGCTGCCCCCATACAGGTTTTCGGTTTCCACAAGTTCTTGGACTCTTTTCATACAATTTATCGGACTATCTTTATAAGTTGTATTGAAAAAGTTGCAAAGATTGACCAGCTACTTCTCAGCAGAGCAGTTGAAAAGAAAACAGAGCAGTTTAGTTCACCCACTTTTTTTGCACAAAAATCCAACAAAATTCAGACCAATCATACAATAGTTAGTGAAAACCTCTGAGCAAAGTTTTGCCAGGAGTTTGTGTAGAATGAGTTCTTGCAAAGCCTGCAAGATCAAAACGGCATAATTCTTCTGCAACTGTGAAAATGAGAACTGAGTTCTTAAAATCTTGCCAAGTAAGAAATCAGCCTAGACTCTTAGTCAACAGATAATGCTGAGCTTCTGAAAATTTAATGTGAAAACAAGCTAGGGACCAAACAGCCTGTAGCAACGGTCCCCTAATTCCATACTCACAGAGCACCACCCACAGTGTATCTTGAGTTACATGGTTGAACGCTTTCTTCAAGTCCACAAAACTCATATAGACTGGATGATGTCAACTCCCATGACCCCTCAAGGACCCTAGTGAGGGTAAAGAGCTGATCAAGTAATCCACAGCCAGGATGGAACACACATTGTTCCTTCTGGATCTGAAGTTCGACTATTAGACTTGCTTCTCCAGTAACCCTGAGTAGAACTTACCAGAGAGGCTAATGAGAGTGATGCCCTTGTAATTGAAACACACTCTCGGGCCCCCCTTTTTGAAGAGGGAAACCACCACTCCGATCTGCCAATCCAGTGGCACTGCCCCAATGTCCATGTGATGTTGCAAAGGTATGTCAACCATGGCAGGCCCCCAACATCCAGAGCCTTAAGAAAATCAGGGCAAATTTCATCCACCACTGGAGCCCTGCCACCTTGGAGCTTTTTAACTACCTTAGCCAGGGTTATGGACAGACCAACCCCAAAGTCCCCTGACTCGGCTTCCTCCATGGAAAACGTTCCAGTGAGATTAAGAAGGTCCAATAAGTATTCCTTCCACCTCCTGACGACATCAGTGGTTGAGGTCAACAGCCCCCCACCTTCATTGAACACAGTGTTAGTAAAGTTCTGCTTTCCCCTCCTCAGCCGCCTTGGTTTTCCAGAATTTCATCAGAGCCAATGGTGTTTATCCAAGGCCTCAAACTCCTCCCACATCTGAGCTTTTGCCTTTGCAATAGCCAAGGCTGCAACATACTTGGCCCTCTGGTACTCCTCAGCTGCATCCAGAGTCCCACCAGCCAACAAGGACCAATAGGACTCTTTCTTCAGCTTGACAGCCTCCCTAACCTGGGGTGTCCACCGCTGAGTTCAAGGATGGCCACCGCGAGAAGCACCAACAACCTTTCAGCCACAGTTCAAGGCAACCATCTCAACAATTGAGGTGTGGAACATGGCCCACTCAAATTCAATGCCCCCTACCTCAACTGGGATGTGGTTAAAGCTCTCCTGTGTTAGTTGAATATCTTTCTGACGGGTTCTTCTATCATGCACTCCCAGCAAACCCTCACTACACATTTGGGTCTACCAGATCAGTCTGGCATCTTCCATTGCCATCTGATCCAACTCATAATGTTATGATCAGTTGACCGCTCAGTTCCTCTCTTCACCTGAATGTCCAAAACTAACTGCCGCAAATCAGCTGACATGACATGACATGACGTGGCAAAATTAGTCATTGATCTATGACTTAGGAAGTCCTGGTGCCAAGTGCACTTATGTTTGAACATGGTGTTTGTGATGGACAGACCATTAAGAGCACAGAAGTCCAACAGAACACTGCTCAGGTTCAGGTCAGAGAGGCCGTTCCTCCCAATCATGCTCCTCCATGTCACACTGTCATTACCTATGTGGGCATTGAAGTTCCTCAGCAGGATAAAGAAGTTCCCAGCTGGAGCACCTTCCAGCATTCTTGCTAGGGACTCCAAGGAGGCCGGATACTGAACTGCCGTTTGGTGCTTAGCCACAAACAACAGTTAGAGGTTGTCCCCAACCCGAAGGCACAGGGAAACTACCCTCTTATGTAATGGAAAAATTATTTCACACAGGCCCAAGTCAGCAGAGCTAAGAGTAGACCCACACTAGGTCAGTGCCTCTTACCATGGGCAACTCCAGAGTGGAATACGGTCCAGCCCCTCTCAAGCAAATTGGTTCCAGAGCCCATGCTGTGCATTGAGGTGAGTCCAACTATATCTAGTTGGTACTTCAACCTCGCACACAAACTCAGGTTTCTTCCTCCTCAGAGAAGCTACGTTCCATGTCCCAAGAGCCAAATTTGGTAAGCCAGGGTCAGAGCACCAAGGCCTCCGCTTTTGGCCACTGCCCCTGGTATCATGCACCTGACTCATATGGCCCTTCCTACAGGTGGTGGACCCATAGGAAGGCAAATCCATGTTGCTCATTCGGGCTGAGCCTTATGGGTAGAGACCCAGTCACCAGGCACTCACTGATGAGTCCCTCTCTCAGCCCTGGCTCCAAGGTGGGGCCACAATAACCAATGTTCGGGCAAGGGACACCAAGTCCCTTGTTTGTTTTGATCCATACAAGTGGGCTGAATAGCTTTTTGTCTGGCCTGTGACAGGACGACCTAGGACCAATCTTAGTCAGAGTCAGAGAGTCCGATGTTCTTTATTGTCATTCACATGTAGTACATGTTATGAAAAGAGATTATGTACACAGGGTCCCAGTTACATCCAACAATAAAAAGTAAAAGAAGAACAGTAATAACATCTAAGATATGAACTAAGAAAAACATCAACTAAAAATACACTAAGAAGCTCCACTGACATGATTTTTTTAATTTTCATAAAATTGCTCAAAATATATATATTTTATCATTTAAAAATGTTCATTTTTGCAAACAAAAGGATAACTCACTTTAATTTTGCTTTTAAAGTGATTTTGAACTTCAAGCCGTGTTTAATCATGGGAAATCCGATTATACACGAACGCACCATATGTGATGTATGTAAAGATATTGGGGGGTCAGTATTAAACTGACACCCTTTACCTTAATTACTTACTTATTCAGATTGAATAGTATTTCACAGATTCTTTTCTTTTTCAGTTTACCCAATATTTCTGTGATCGTTTATGATGGATAAATAAACCATAAAGCCATTAAGTGACAATGAGACGTTGATTTTAGTCGGTATGCCAAAAGACACTACCTTTTATTTAAAATAAATCAAATAAAATTAACACCATTACACTTGATTGACGGATTTCACTTTCTTGCAATTTAACACGTCAGCACATTTAAATTGCAACAACAGACATAATGACTAATACTTAATCTGAAGGTTCTTTAGCTTAAAGGACAACACCCACCATGTTTTCAGATTGCATCGCCATTAATATTTATTAGTTTATTTAAAACAATACAGGAGCGTTTATTTATATTGTAGAGAAATAACGCTAAATGTGTTATTTCATGATTTATTCATTCATTCAACCTTTATTTAGTCAGGTAAATCTTTTGAACCTCATGGGCTCATTTATGAAAGCGACCTGCTAAAACTAAAGAACAATGAACAGCAGTGATAGAATTTCATTAAACAATAAACAAACAAACAATAAACAATAGAAAACAAAAAGAGAGAAAAAAACAAAAGATTTTTTTTTTTCTTTTTTTTAACAAAGTATCAAAAAACTAGCAAAACATTATAAGGTAGACGTATAAAATCAAAGACAGGAACAAATCTGCATTGGTTTTTGCCAGGATTCCAACAGATTCTGAAAACCATTTAGAGAAGTCAAGGTCGAGAGCTTCAGATCTTTTTGTAAGATATTCCATGAAGCAGGAGCAGAATAGGAGAAGGCCCTTTTTCCAAGTTCAGTCCTCACTGACGGAACACTGCAGGTAATCATGTCCTGAGAGCGCACACTGTAGCTGCACTCACGCAAAGACATGTAGGAGGAGATGTATGAGGGCAGCAGACCAAGAAGTGATTTAAAGATGAAAATGTACCAGTGGAAGAGTCTGCGTGAGGTTAATGA
Organism: Garcialebias charrua; assembly: GCA_038048925.1. Lineage (NCBI taxonomy): Eukaryota > Metazoa > Chordata > Actinopteri > Cyprinodontiformes > Rivulidae > Garcialebias > Garcialebias charrua. Next base: position 12,922 of record JBBPBX010047493.1, on the reverse strand, counting down.
TGTCCAGTTAACCAGTGAATACAGGGTGCAGTGGTGGGTACGATAATCACAACCAGTTATGAATCTTAGTGCACCATGATAGACCACATCCAACATCCGCAGGGTGCTTGTAGGAGCATTCATGTAGAGAATGTCACCGTAATCAATGGAGGGAAGGAAAGTCACAGATACAAGGCGTTTCCTAACATTCAGTGTTAGACAGGATCTGTTTCTGAAAAAGAAACCCAGTTTAACTTTCAATTTCTTCACTAGGTTTTCCACGTGGAGTTTAAAAGAGAGATGTGAATCGATCAGGATACCCAGATATTTATAGGAATCAACAAACTCAATAGGGACACCATTTGAAGATAAAATCAGAGGAGGATCTGCTGGAACCGCCTTCCTATTTGAAAAAAACATCCCTTTTGTTTTATCAGCATTTAGGACAAGTTTGAGACGGAACAAATCTGACTGGATGATGTCAAAAGCGGATTGTAGTAACTGGAAAGCCTTAGCTACTGTTTTAGCTCGGCAATAAACAACTGTATCATCAGCATAGAAATGTAAGGATGCATCAGGGATGCAGTGACCTACATTAGCTATGTAGATTGTAAAGAGAGTTGGTCCTAAAACTGAGCCTTGTGGTACACCATTTTTAACTGTTAAATAGCTGGAAGAAGCACCGTTATGTTGAACACATTGCCTCCGATTGGAAAGATAGTTAGAAAACCAACCGATGGTGTGATCAGAGAAACCGATTTCTGAGAGCTTATGACACAGGATGTTATGATCCACAGTGTCAAAAGCTTTAGACAGGTCTAAGAAAAGTGCAGCACAATAGTCCTTAGCATCCAATGCTTCAACAACATCATTCAGAACCTTCAGAGAAGCAGTTGTTGTGCTGTGTTTTTTCCTGAAACCAGATTGATGAAGAGGTAAGATGTTAAATGAGTCCAGATAGTTTTTGATCTGAGAGTTTATCAGTTTTTCTAGAACCTTGGCTAAGATGCAGAGTTTAGAGATCGGTCGATAATTGTTCAATGAGGTGGGGTCACCTCCCTTCAGCAAAGGAAGAACAAAGGCTGTTTTCCAAGCATCCGGAATGGTGTTTTGGCTTATGGACAGATTAAAGATGTGGGTCACAGGGACTGTGATGATATGAGCAGCCAGCCTTAAGAAATAAGGTGGAAGTTCATCTGGACCTGCAGATTTTTTAGGATCAAGATCATTTAACAGTTTATTTACCTCACTGACTGAGAACGGAGAAAAAGAGAAGGTGTGATTAACAGATGGTTGACTTGTAGGAGGGATTTGATTTGTTGAAGTTTGATTATTAGATAAAGTGGCTGATTTTCCGTTTGTAACTGTATCAAATAAAGAACTAGAAGCAACAAAATGTTTATTGAAACAGTTCAGGATCTCGTGCTTATTTGACACAGGAACAGAGTCAACAAGAAATTGTGATGGGAGGTCAGATGATTGGGGGGTGCCTGAGAGAGATTTAATGGTTTTCCAGAATTTTTTAGGATCGTTTAGATTTTTGGAGGTCTGAGATAAGAAGTAGTTACGTTTTGCAGCTTTAATGGCAGTTGTGCATTTATTCCTTAGCTGCCGAAATTTCAACCAATCAGTGTCTGAGTGTGATTTTCTTGCTGCTGCCCAAAGATGATCTCTCCAGTGCAGGAGATCAGCTAGTTCAGGAGTAAACCAGGGGCTGTCACGGCCCTTTATCCTGAACTGCCGGAAAGGAGCGTGTTTGTTTACAAAGTCAATGAAACTATCATGAAAATAGTTCCAAGCGGTGTTCACGTCATTGATTTGTAGGATACGTTGCCAATCAAAGTGGGATAGATCCCAAAGGAATGACTGTTCACAGAAACGTTTCAAATCCCTTTTTTGGATTATTCTGGGCTTAGCAGGTGGAAGTTTAGTAGATCTAAGAGCTGCTATTACGGAATGATCACTCAAAACGTTAGCAAATACACCTATACCAGGAAATTTGTGAGGTGCATTTGTGAAAAACAGATCTAAGGTGGAAGATTTTTCGGGACATTTTAAGTTTGGTCTGGTGGGAGAATCGATAAGTTGTGTTAGATTGAGAGATAGGCAACATTCCCTGAATTTATCACAGAGGGGGGTCGACTTATTCCAGTCAATGTTGAAATCTCCTGCCATAACAATCTCATTGTGTTTTAAATTTCCTATGAATTCAGTCAGGGAGGATAGAGCTTCAGGTGTTGCGGAGGGGGGACGATAACAACCTACAACAACTTTATAGCAGATTTTAGCAGAAGCTCCGGGAAGAATCTGCTCCTCTCCATATATGGGCATTCACATCACTAAAGTAACCGCCTTGGAGTTACAGGTGGAGTTATAATAAGCATTCATCAACTTCCATGACCGCTGCTCTGAGAGAGGAAAAAAAAAGCGAAGCATTTTTAAATATTCCCTAAATCTGCCTGTTGATTAATCCTGCTGTCGCTCACTGATGTCTATCATATTCTGAGCGAGCATCCACATAGACATACTAGTTTAATTCGCTTGATCGCGACAAATTCATTAATTTCCGCATCAGCTTTTTATTCTCTCCCCGTGACCAGACAGGTCGGGAGTACAGAAAGGCAGCCGCGCAGAGGAGTTCTGAGCGTGCGTGCTCCCCCGTGCTCCCCGCAACAAGGCTGGGACGGAGCCGAGCTCTGAGTCGGCACTAGGTTCTTCAAAGGTGACCAGTGGAACGAGGAGCCAGGGAGAAGACGCGCGGCTCGCTCCTCTGGGCAGAGGAGTGAGAGCAGCAACAGTCCGCAGCGGTGTTATATCTTATTAAAAAGTTCTATAAAATAAATAAAAAATAAAAACAGAGCACTGGTCCAGCTGTACACACAAATGCACCAGGAAATATGCAGTTTTAACTCCCACTCTCATAAACCTCCATGGAAACTCACTCCTGCCTTCTGGGTGGAGACGTAACTGAAGTCACTTCACACTTCGGCACTCTTCGGCCGGGTTTCCGGATTCATTCGGGACTCGTTTTTTTTTTTTTTTTTTTAACCCTCGCCTGGCCCAAATGCAAAAATGAAAATAGACATCATATTAAACTACAGGAAATGTCCAATATGGTGAATTGTTACTGTCATGGTGGGTGTTATCCTTTAAAAATGTAGTTACCAGCTTAGAATGAAAGGGAGAAGGAAATAGGAGGAAAAAGGGAAGTTTATCTTGTATTTATAAAACCAGATGACACTCTTCCATACGCGTCCAGCTAAGATATCATCACACCTCCAGTAAGCAAACAGCTGCTCCTTTACCTTAAGACGTCCGTCCCGGTTCTGGTAAAGAGCTGTGATCAGCCTTGGACGTAAACGGGTCGTAGGTCCCGCAAGTCCAAGCTGGACTCCAAACGTGTTTACCTTTATCTAAATTCAAAGATAATTTGTTAAACGAAGTTTGTATTTTTATAAATTCTGTTTTCATCATATACAAAATATGTTTTATGTCATTGCCCGAATAGAAAAATGTGGTGTAATTGGCAAAAAGAACACATTTAAGAAGTCCTGACACATTTACCAAGTCATTCACATATTCATTCATTCATTCATTCAACCTTTATTTATACAGGCTAGCCTCGTTGAGTCACGGGGACTCATTTACAAGAGGGACCTGTCTCACTCACACCAAACAACCATCCACTCTCACACTCACACCTAGGGTCAATTTAGAGTCACCTATCAGCCTAACAAGCATGTTTTTTGGTCTGTGGGAGGAAACCGGAGTACCCGGAGGAAACCCCATATAAAATAAATAACTTTGGTCCAAGCACAGAGCCCAGAGGAACTCCACAAGTGATATCACGGAGGTCAGATCTAACATCATTTATTTGCACAAACTGTTTTCTATCTTTCAAATAGCTAGATACCCACTGTAATGCTGGTCCTCTAATACCATATTTATTTCGTTTTTCAAGGAGAATGGTGTGATCAATAGTATCAAATGCTTTTTTTAGATCAACAAAAACACTAACTGTACTGTTTATGATCGACAGCATTTGTTATTTGTTCCATTAAATCCATGAGAGCCATTGAAGTAGAGTTTTTTTCCTCTAAACCCATACTGACTGCTACTTAGAATATTTTGCTTATCAATAAATTGATCCAATCTGGTCACAAATAATTTTTCTAGAATTTTTGAGAACTGTGGTAACAAGGATATTGGCCTATAATTATTGAATACACATTTATCACCATTTTTAAAAAGAGGAATTACCTTTGCTACTTTCATGTTATCTGGAAATATTCCTGTTGAAAAAGATAAATTGCATATATATGTAAACGGTTCAATAACATAACTCATTATTTCTTTTACGAACATCATATCCATGTCCACCCAGTCTTTTGATCTCTTGTCTGAGAGATTTTTTACCATTTTCATAATTTCCTCTTTGTTAGTTCCATTAAAAAAATACTGTTGGTGCAACTTTTAATTGAATGACACACATTATTATCTACTTTTGGTATTTTAGCGGCAAGGCTTGATCCAATATTTACAAAATATTGATTAAATTCATTTACGATATCATTCTCATCATGTATTTCTTTGTCATCGTTCACAAAATATTTTGCAATGTTCGTTTGCGCTTTATGACTTTTGTAGAAGTGACACATTAATGCTTCACATTAAAGAATAACACAGCATATAACATATGTGATCATAAAACATATTGTAAAGATACAACACTGCTCATGAATAACACAGGTGAATGCTTTGATTATATTTGTATTAGAACAAAATCAAAGAATAGAGATAGTCTTTGTGAATGAATATGTTGTTTGATTCAAACTAACAATGACTAAATGTCTGTTTACTGAGAGGTCAGTAAAGGTCATCACTGGACCTCGTCATTTCCACTACACGTAACACCGGGCAGAGCTCTGGGCTTGTCACAGTGCGTGGGTGTGAGCAGCTCGACATGAAGGTAAGTCTGATACAGCATCAGACCTAAATTAGATCCTGTTGTTTCTTGTTCCATCACCCAAACTACGGTATTTTCTGCTTCCCAAAATGAAGACAAATAGCTCAAATCTTCACATAGATTGATAAATTTGTCGCGTTTTAAATGGTCCGCTATTAACGAGACCAGAGCCCTCTGCCCGGTGTTACGTCACAGATGGTGCGTTCGGGTGTAATTGGATTTCCCATGATTATAATAATAATAATAATAATAATAATGAATTCAATTTATAACGCACTTTTCATTAATGAAAATCTCAAAGTGCTAAGTGATTAAACACGGCTTGAAGTTCAAAATCACTTTTAAAGCAAAATTAAAGTGATTTATCATTTTGTTTGCAAAAACGTACATATTTAAATGATAATATATATATTTTTAGCAATTTTATGAATAGTAAGAAAAATCATGTCAGTGGACCTTTAATATAGAAAAACATTACTCCAAACAGCAGCACGAACATGAGTCTGTATGAGCAGCTGAGCACAAATGAACACAGCAGCATGAAACAGATCAGCAGCAACATGAAACAGATCAGCAGCAACATGAAACAGATCAGCAGCAACATGAAACAGATCAGCAGCAACATGAAACAGATCAGCAGCAACATGAAACAGATCAGCAGCAACATGAAACAGATCAGCAGCAACATGAAACAGATCAGCAGCAACATGAAACAGATCAGCAGCAACATGAAACAGATCAGCAGCAACATGAAACAGATCAGCAGCAACATGAAACAGATCAGCAGCAACATGAAACAGATCAGCAGCAACATGAAACAGATCAGCAGCAACATGAAACAGATCAGCAGCAACATGAAACAGATCAGCAGCAACATGAAACAGATCAGCAGCAACATGAAACAGATCAGCAGCAACATGAAACAGATCAGCAGCAACATGAAACAGATCAGCAGCAACATGAAACAGATCAGCAGCAACATGAAACAGATCAGCAGCAACATGAAACAGATCAGCAGCAACATGAAACAGATCAGCAGCAACATGAAACAGATCAGCAGCAACATGAAACAGATCAGCAGCAACATGAAACAGATCAGCAGCAACATGAAACAGATCAGCAGCAACATGAAACAGATCAGCAGCAACATGAAACAGATCAGCAGCAACATGAAACAGATCAGCAGCAACATGAAACAGATCAGCAGCAACATGAAACAGATCAGCAGCAACATGAAACAGATCAGCAGCAACATGAAACAGATCAGCAGCAACATGAAACAGATCAGCAGCAACATGAAACAGATCAGCAGCAACATGAAACAGATCAGCAGCAACATGAAACAGATCAGCAGCAACATGAAACAGATCAGCAGCAACATGAAACAGATCAGCAGCAACATGAAACAGATCAGCAGCAACATGAAACAGATCAGCAGCAACATGAAACAGATCAGCAGCAACATGAAACAGATCAGCAGCAACATGAAACAGATCAGCAGCAACATGAAACAGATCAGCAGCAGCATGAAACGGATCAGCAGCGACATGAAACGGATCAGCAGCGACATGAAACGGATCAGCAGCAACATGAAACAGATCAGTATGTGCTCATACAGTTTGCACTACTTCTCGTACTTGCACTAATGTCTGTATTACATCACTGCCTATAATCATAATACTGTTTACATTCTCTGTTTACATTTATTAATACTGTTTACTTTTATTACTACTGCTTACATGTAATTACTACTGTTTACATTTATTTACACTACTCTAATATCTACACCACTGCTGATACATATACAGTGTGCTCTGAACGGTCTTATTTAGGGATGCCCAATGTGCCTTACTGCATATGCCACTTTTTGCCTCTATAACAACATCAACTACTACCTCATACATATACTGTGTACATTAACTCATACGCTGCTTTGCCACTTTGCAAATGTCAATGCTAGAAACCTTTAGTTTATTTTAGTTATACTTTTTATACTCTTTTTTTTGTGCTAGTATGCAAAAACTCAGGACAGTATTATGTTCATTAAATGTTTAATGTTTTAGTTTTAGAGTTGGTGTGGATTTTCATGCTCTTGCACCGCTATGCAAAAAAAAAAAAAAACTCAGGACAGTGTTAGTTTTACTATTTTATGCTTATGTCTATTATTATATGTTTCAGTGTTTCAATGTTTAGATGTTTACTGTTGCACCGAGGGACTGAGAGAAACGCAATTTCGGTCCTGTGTATGTCCTGTACAGTACATATTGCAGATCTGACAATAAAGTTGACTTTGACTTTGACTTTGACTTTGATCAGTAGCAACATGAAACAGATCAAGCAGCAACATGAAACAGATCAGCAGCAACATGAAACAGATCAGCAGCAACATGAAACAGATCAGCAGCAACATGAAACAGATCAGTAGCAACATGAAACAGATCAGCAGCAACATGAAACAGATCAGCAGCAACATGAAACAGATCAGCAGCAACATGAAACAGATCAGCAGCAACATGAAACAGATCAGCAGCAACATGAAACAGATCAGCAGCAACATGAAACAGATCAGCAGCAACATGAAACAGATCAGCAGCAACATGAAACAGATCAGCAGCAACATGAAACAGATCAGCAGCAACATGAAACAGATCAGCAGCAACATGAAACAGATCAGCAGCAACATGAAACAGATCAGCAGCAACATGAAACAGATCAGCAGCAACATGAAACAGATCAGCAGCAACATGAAACAGATCAGCAGCAACATGAAACAGATCAGCAGCAACATGAAACAGATCAGCAGCAACATGAAACAGATCAGTAGCAACATGAAACAGATCAGCAGCAACATGAAACAGATCAGCAGCAACATGAAACAGATCAGCAGCAACATGAAACAGATCAGCAGCAACATGAAACAGATCAGCAGCAACATGAAACAGATCAGTAGCAACATGAAACAGATCAGCAGCAACATGAAACAGATCAGCAGCAACATGAAACAGATCAGTAGCAACATGAAACAGATCAGCAGCAACATGAAACAGATCAGCAGCAACATGAAACAGATCAGCAGCAACATGAAACAGATCAGCAACATCATATGATTTTTCACAGTGATTATTCTGGTTAGATATTCATGGGTCTAACAGTCTCAGGGTAGAAGCTGTTCCTCAGTCTAGTGGTTCTACATGTAGCACCCTACTGCTCTGTCCGCTAGTAACTGGGACAAGAACTTAAACTCACTGGTGGGGTGGCTATTTGGGTTCGTTAAGTTCTGGTAGATACCACGTAGGTTTACCTATGTTGAGTAAATCCTTACTCACCTAATTACCATAGACATCTTTAATGTAACATAAATAACTCCAGACAACCAACTAACTGAACAGTTTCTTTTAATAAGAACTTAGAAAAATAAATCTTCCTCCACATGAAGCTGCACAATACCCCAAAATGATGTAAAACTTAACAATTAAGTAAGGTCTTTAATTCTCATTTGAAATGTTCCCAAAATAAAATAAAACCAATAAGGCACTTTTTCTGTTCAGTCCTTTCTGTTTTACTCACTTTAACTTTGTGTTTTTGTTTTTTATGAAAGATCCTTCCTTTTAACCATTGTTGTAATATAACCAGAATTCAATTTTTGTCACTAACAGAACTCCATACTTTTAACGTAATTTTACAGTTTTAAACATAATAACACACATGGGCCCACACTCACACACACACACCCACACAAACCGGTACTGGTTAATGTTTGCTTTGCAGGCCTGATGAAGCTAGGGTGCGCTGTTGCTGCGGCAATCCTCTTCTCCCCCGTTTAATAGGCTATATGCCACGGACTTCCGTTCCAGCACTTCCGCATTCTTCACCCGTAAGACGCACTTCCGGTTTGCAGTCAACACGGTGTTAGCGATGGCGTTCTTCACGAGATCTCTGCAGGACTTGCCGACAGTCACTGTTAATAATGTCTACAGAATAATTCAGACCTTCTCTAAAGCGCCCACATCTAAGAAGGATAAAGGATTTAAGCTTTGTGTCCAACTACATAAATAAATATGAAGGTAAGTCGGTATTTGTTTTCAGTTCACCAAACTGCCTCATGTAGGCTAACACAGCTAACATAGTTAGCCTTGCTAATCTGTTGAGTAAACGTGTTTTGTCTGTACAATGTTTTCTTATTAACACAAATGTTAGTTTCAAACAAGGAGGCAGGAGAAGTCAGTTAGGGCTGAGTGTTTACAGTCCATGAGGAAGAGCCAGAAGCCCCACTGTTTGAGTCAAAGCCACCTGACAGTTCAGTTTCAAACAAGGAGGCAGGAGATTTAGAGCAGATTTAGAAACAAAAGTTATTTTAATTCAAGTTTGTTTACAAAAGTTGAGCTGAAGTCAAACCTGTTAAATCACTGTTTGTAGCAGGCCTTAATAAGAGATGTTTTCTTTCACTGCACAGGACACGGCAGGTGTTGGTGATGATGAGGGAACCCCTGGTCCATCCTAGATGTTTGTGAGACGTGGGAAGACACCACCGCTACAGCTCAAACATGAGGGAAGCAGTGAGGAGCTGAGATTGGATCCAAACACCAAATACAAACAAGTTGTTCCACTGAGGCACTGTAATCTGACTGATTACATGTTTTTAAATCTCCAAAAGCAGTCGAGGAAGCTGGGAGTTAGTCAGAAGATGTAATAATAATAATATAATTTAAACAGTGTTTAAATATTGTGCCTCATTTAGCTTGACTCATACGTTTTGTACAGTAATGTAACATCATCATCAAATTTCTTTTTAATAAAATGGCTAAAACTGGACTCTAAGCCTGTCTTAAACCAAAATACAGTACACATTTTTTTGGGGTGATAATACATCAATGAAGACAAAAGTCAGAATGTTTTGAACATTTTATTTTCTTACAAGTAGTAAGTAGTGTGACTGTAGTGTCAGGGTAGTCCTTGAAGTCTGCAGGTAGATTTTTATGTATCTGCTCTTCAGGTAGAGCCGAGTACTGTCAATAAAAAGTTGCTGTGAAAATCCGTCTGACCGTGGACTGATGGACACCGTACGGGTCAGCAAGGTCCCGTTGCTTTGATCCAAGGTCAAGGTCATTTAAGAACAGGAAGAACTCAACGGGCTGCAGGGTATGAGTTGACGGGGTGGTGTGGTTAAATAATCAATAAATAACACTGAACAACTGGTAATAACTAATAATTAAATCTCAATGTCACTACTTGTGCAATAACCTGTCACACAACCTGTGTAATGTTGATTATGTGCATACATATATATGCACATAAAGTTTTAAATATATCATATATAATAATATATTATTATTATATATACTGTATGTGTATATATTTATATATATATATATATATATATATATATATATATATATATATATATATATTTAAAACTTTATGTGCATGTTAGCTTATATTACTAGCTTGAAATACTTGCAGTAGTTAATTCAAATTCATCCTGCTGCATTGTTATATCCGTCTCTCTTCAGGACTTTGTGAATATTATAATTACTTTTTCACTGTGCATGCTTTTAGTATACGTACAGTAGTTTGTTCTTTGATTTTTAGCAAGTCAAATCTGCTCTTCTCATCCTGAGCACTTCATTGTACTGTTAACTCTGTGTTAACCTGTATAAGACAAATAAACACAAGTTGAACTTGATGGGGAGTTCCTCTCAGTTCTTGGTGAACACCGACCATGAATGGCAGAGCAGTCACATCAGGAGGTCAGATGATGCAAACCTGGAAAAAAAAACAAGTGTTCATATTTACCTACAAGTAAAAAACCAAACAGAGAACTCTTTATGAGAGTTATGCTTTAAAATAAATTAATTACGACTTCCGGTGACGTCATGTAAGAGACGACAGTCTGAAGCATTGCTCCGTCTGTAAAATCCAAATAACCTAACAAAAAATCATCAACAAGTGGCATACTAACGAGTCTCAGCATGGCAACAGCTTCAAGAAACAAAAGCTCCAAAAAACAGGAAAGTACAATGGACAAAAATGAGAGTTTAAAGCAGCTAACCCTGGCTCAGACTATGAGTAGCATCTCCGATGCTAATGTTGCTAATTCAAGTAACACCGAGAGCAGGATTTTGAGTGAGTTGGAGAAATTAAGACAAGAGAACAGAGAGGGGCACTCGCAGACCAAACTGTCTCTAACAAAAATGGATGTTACGCTGCAAGAACTTAAAAGTAGTGTGGACTCACTGGAAAAGAGGACCGCGGAGGCAGAAGGCCGCATTAGCAACACGGAAGATATGGCGCAGAGGCACGAGAGGGCGCTCAGATACCTGCTGCACAGGGAGATGGATTTAACGGCGAAATACGAAGACCTACAGAATAGATCTCGAAGAAACAATTTGAGAATCTACCAAGTGCCAGAAGACAGTGAAGGCAAAGATGTGATTGCTTTTGTTAAAGAGCTGATTAAAACAACCCTGCAGCCAGCGCCTGAAGTGGACATGCGGATAGAACGGGCTCACAGAGCCCCCGCAGCTAAACTGAAAAACCCCACAGCTGGCCCGCGGTCTCTGATTGTAAAGTTTGTGGACTTTTCAGTGAAAGAAATGATTATTCGACAAGCTTGGAGCCAGAGAAAAGTTATCTACAAGGACAACCCTATCTACTTCGACCACGATTACTCCCCAGAGCTACAGAAAAGACGTGGGCAGGTACGACAGGTCATAAAACAGCTGAAGCAGAAAAACATCAAAGCAAAGTGTATTTATCCAGCGCAATTAAGAATGCTCACCGAGGATGGAGAAAAGACGTACCCGACCCTGACGGAGGCCGCCCCAGCGCTACAGGAGCTTGGAGTCCAGGTACGAGTGGATGAGAGGGAGAGGATGGAGCGCGAGCTGGCTGAACACAGGTGGAGCACCGCAGGAGGGAGGCGCGAGGGACATGGCGAGGCTGTCCAGCGCTGACGTGAAGGCTTTCTTGGATAATTTTCTTTTTCTTTTCTTGGATAAATAATCGCTGAGCGTGCCTATCATCGAGACTACAGTTCATTACGGATTTTGTTAGGATTATGACTTGTTTTTTAACACGTCAGACGGACTTTGTGAGCTACAGAGCTACATAGGAGCCGCAGCACCTGTTCTACGAGCGGGACGCACGCAGCCTGACACGGAGTGTGACAACCCCACGGAGGAACCGTCACCATCCTCTCTGCCCATTACATCCTGGGACTGGTACTTTTCATTACTCTATGAAAACCCAGTGGGGTATGTGGAAGTTTCTTTTTATTGTGTTCTGTTATGTTAAATGTTGTGTTCATTTAGTGTTGAGATTGGTGTTGGGCAATTGTACATTGAAGTATAAAGTTATAAACCATCTGCATCTTAAACTTATGTCAGATACAGTCACAGGAAATGTAACCATAACTGCAATGTTTTTGAAATTATGAGTAATTTAATATGCATTACTTATAATGTTAAGGGCATAAGCACTCCAATTAAAAGAAAGAAAATATTTAATCAGTTGAAGAAACTGCATTGTTCTATTGCAATGATTCAGGAGACACATTTATCGGAAAATGAGCATTTAAAATTGAAGAGAGAATGGGTGGACCAAGTATATGCATCCTCATATGGGAGGAAGCGAGGAGTGGCTATCCTTATAAATAAAAATGTATATTTCAACCATAAGGAAACATGCACTGATAAGGAGGGTAGGTATGTGATGGTGATAGGTGAAATTGATGGTGCCAAAATTACTTTGCTTAATATTTATGCTCCAAATGAGGACTGTCCTAAGTTCTTTAAATTAATAGCATTAAAATTGGCAGATAAAGCAGAAGGAACTATTTTGGTGGCCGGGGACTTCAATTGCGTACTTAGACCATATTTGGACCGACTCCCAATGGGAGGGGGATCCACAACAAGAAAATCTACAACGCTTAATGCTATGATTCAGGAACTGGGCTTAATAGATATTTGGCGTCATTTA
>JBBPBX010047492.1:0-26138 GCA_038048925.1 Garcialebias charrua | reverse complement strand
TGCTTTACTGAGAGGTCAGTAAAGGTCATCACTGGACAGTTCAAAAACCTTAATTTGACCCTGGGTAGGTCCACTACATCTCCCCCCTTTTGGAAGCCATCGCCAGTCCTTGGGGATGGGGTCCAACACGAAAGGAAACCTTGAACTGTCTTTGATCTTGAAGTAATCCAGCAAGTGGAAAAAAAAAATCAAAAATTATAATCCCATAAAGTTTTTGGAAATTCCATACTGTTCGTAGGTAATCCCATTGCGAAAAGCTTTTAATCCTTTGGAAAACAAAGTCTGTTAACTCTTGGAAAACAAAGTCTGTGATCCCTTGGAAAGCAAAGTCTTATAATCCACAGCGGTAATTCCACAGCAGTAAATCCCCAACGATTAGTTTTGTTGAATGATCAGCAACAATTGTTTTCATAATCAGCATGTAGAGGGGATCCCTCGATTGACGCAGAGGAGGCGGCCCTTGGATGAAGGTTGAAGACCAAGCGTTGGAGCTGCAGGTCCCCACATCGATGGTTGGAGGCTGGTTGGTTTCCAGTCCGTGCCACTCTGGTTCTATGTGTCATGCATTTATGTGGTTTTTAAGGTGGGCTTATGATTGGGATTTTACATTAAGCCTTACCTATATGCACCTGGTATGTAAGCTATCATGGTTTAGATCAGCTACAATTACCAATTAAGGGGTGGATCAAATCTATAAATTAGGTATAGGGATCTGTACCTATAGAATTTTAGAGGGCTTCTGTAACGAAGGCCTCTAATTCCAAACTATTCCTCCATTCATTACTTAGTTTAGGTTAAACTAAAATAAAAATGAAATATAGTTTGATCTAAATGTCTGTTGTCTTTTAGACGAACGACGTAGGATTTGGTATTCCTAATAAATTTTGAAGTCTATGGCGAGACTCATCAAAATGAATAGATAATCTAGAATAGAAACGATCGAATCGGTTCAATTTAGAAATTGTGAGACCAGTGTAGTTTATTGTACCTTGAGTAGCTTTAAACTACATTGACTCTTCGACGATTGAGATTTAACAAAACGAACTGCATGTTGGCATAGTTAAATCCATATCATTCATTAACCAATGTTAATACAAAACCTTTTTGGCTGGGAGTGTTCAGAACCAAACAGTATCTCAACTAATGACAACAGTAATGACTAAACAACACGGAAACAACGTTTCACTGCTTCGACACACTCTTGTCGTCAGATTCCAAAGTGCAACACACAAGAAAACAGGTCTCAACTTTATGACCGAGGTCAAATTAAATCTCGTGGATTTAAACAGTTGTTAAGGTTAGTTTTTTGTTGTGAGTTTAGGCTTAGCGTTTCTAAGTTCAAATTGGACAATGTGACTTATAGGGTGGGAAATTACGGTAGTTTAAACCTGATTAGTTTATTTACTAACTTGTGCTTGGACGACCTTATTATCCCATGAAGTCGGTGTGTTTGTGAGATCTTTGTCTTTTGTGGAGTCATTGAACGCCTTGTAAGGTTTGATCTGATTTCGATGTACCCATTTAGCAATTGGCTCTTTGCGGCCTTTGCTGATTTTGATTTCGTAGACGACTGAGGACACTTTGTCTGTTATCAGATGAGGTCCAGTCCACCTGGGCATTAGTTTGCGGGCGAGAGTTCCGGTCTCGGACCCTCCTTTCCCGGTTGCTGGAGCGAACGTATAGTACCAGACTCTGTCTCCCACTTGGAGTTCATTGTGAGAGGCCTTCTGGTCGTAGTACGCCTTGCGTCCTTCAGCGGATTTTTCCAGGTTTTTCTGGGCGAAAGCAAAAGTGTTTCTGAGGTGTACATTCAAATCTTTCATGTATTGTTGTGTGGTGTAGGCTGTCGCCATGGCGGCGTCGCCTGGTTGGTACAACAGGTGTAGAGGGAGAGTCATTTGTCGACCGGTCATCATCTCGAAGGGAGAGATGCCAGTTGATGTGTGTGGAGTGGCTCTTATGGCCATGAGGACCAGAGGGAGTTTCACGTCCCAGTCCTTGTGGTTTGCAGCCACGTATTTCTTCAAAATACTCACCACAGTTCTGTTTGCTCTCTCTACTTGGCCTGAAGCCTGTGGGTGGTAGCCGACATGAAAGTTGGCCTTGACGCCTAGCGTCTTCCACAGTTCTTTCATCACTTCACCTGTGAAGTGTGTACCTTGGTCTGAGTTCACCCTAAGGGGAAGTCCAAACCTTGAGAATATATGATTCATTAACAACATAGCAGTGGTTTGTGCTGTGTCGTTAGGAGCTGGTAGGCATTCTACCCATTTGGTGAATGCACAGGTTACCGTGAGAAAATATTTATTTCCTCTAGAGCTCTTAGTGAGTGGTCCAACCCAGTCGATCTGGAGGTCAGACCATGGGAATGCAATGCCTCTGCTTTGCAGTGGTGCTCTGTGAAGTGGTCTGGTTGGCTGAAACTGGCCACAGACCACGCACCCTTCAATGTAGTCCTTGACATCCTTTTTCATTCCAGGCCAATAGGCAATTTGTTTTAATGCCGTCAGCGTGGCTTTATCTCCTTTGTGTCCTGCGGACGGGAGATCATGGGCATGAACTAACATCACCCCCCTTTGGTCATGGGGAACCACGAACACAGGTGAGGACGTTGGTCCATGAGCGAAAGTTAAGATGCCCTTGATTAGTTTTAGCTGTTTGCGCAGCTGATAGAGGACCTTAAGGTCTGGATCGGAATCCAGGTCGTCTTTAGACGGACTATTTTTGTTCGGATCAGTCAGGTACAGTATCATGGAGTTGATAGCAGGATCCGACTTTTGTAGTTGGATGATGTCTGGGTCAGTCAGTGCGGGTCGTACAGAGACTGCGTTGTCAGCAGGTCTGGCTGCGGCCTGGGCACGTGTGACTGCCATAACCCTGACCGAAGGTTGTATTGGCAGAGTCTCGATTAACCAGGAGGGGTCGAAGGACCATAGAGGACCTTCGTCGGCTCCTTTCTTGGCTAAGGAATCTGCAATGTCATTGTAGTACTTGTCATCGCCTGGGACTCTAGAATGCCCTGGAACTTTCTTCCAGTAGATCTGTAATCCGTGTGACGTCACCAAGTGATCACACGCTATGAAAAGCTCTTTGTGTTTGACCACTTTTCTGTCGCTTGTTAGGAAACCGTTCAGTTTCCACACAGCGAGGTGACAAGCGAAACTCAAACGAGCATAGTTAGAGTCAGTGCAGATAACTAGCGTCTTGATGGAGCGTTCTACTACCATCTGGAGAGCTATTAGGATTCCTGCAATCTCAGCATACTGAGAAGTCTGAGAGCCTAATTTGTAGCTGAAAGTTATCTGCTCTTGGTCTTGGAGGAGGACCCCTCCAACACCTGCTCTGCAGATCTTGTCGCGGAGGAATGAAGATCCATCCACGTACAACGTTGTCATATCTTTGCAGATATTGTCATCAAAGAAGTGGTGATTCGGGTCTTCAGTTACTGGGGGTTTTACCTCAACCGGCGGCTGGGTGGCTGGTACATCTTGTGTACACTTCTGGCAGATTGCCAAGTCCGTCCCCAGATGTGACTTCTTGTTTTGACCATAACGTATGTCTAGGTTAAAACTTTGAAGCGCCATGAGCCACGTTGCAACACGTGAGTTTGTCACCACACCATCTCTGATGCGTTCACTGTTAAGAAAGGTCACTGGCTGGTGTTGTGTTTCCACAATGATTTTCTGTCCACCAATGTAGCTGGAGAAATGTTTAACTGCCCACACTGTGGTCAGTAAAGCTTTCTCACAGTCTGAGAATCTCAACTCGGGGCCTGCCATCGTTTTGCTGGCATAGGCTACTACACGTTTGTCTCTGTCGTGTATCTGGTACAGACCTGCACTTATGCAATGAGCTGAGAAGCCCACCTCCAAGTAAAACTCTTTGTTGTAGTCTGGGTAGACTAAACAAGGGGCTGACTTGATCCTGTTTATAAGAGCGTCCATTGCCTGTTGCTGTTTGTCAGTCCAAACAAATGGTACGTCTTTTTTAAGGAGTTCAGTCAGTGGTTTCGCAAGGTCCGCATAGTTCTCGATGAATTGGTTCGAGTAGTTACACACGCCCAGAAAACTTTGTAGTTCTTTGAGATTGGTGGGGACTTTGAGATTGTCGAGGCCTTGGGTGCGAGTCAGCTGTGGTTGTACTCCGTCAGGACCTACAAGTAGGCCAACGTAGTCCACTTTGGTTCTGCACCATTGGCATTTTGACAGTGATATCTTAGCACCAGCAGTTGTCAGCTGATTCAGAACGTGGTCGATCTCAGCCAAATGTGAGTCCAGTGTTGGCTGCCTCAAAAGGACATCGTCCACGTAGATCAGTGTTCCACGCTCGTGGGCGTCTGGACATGCTTTGTTCAAGAAGATGTTGAACTCTGCAGGTGAGTTAGCGTAGCCAAAGGGACACCTGTTAAAGGTGTACTGACGGCCACCAAAAGTGAAAGCTAGTTTGTACTGGTCCTCGGCGCGCACAGGGATGGTCCAAAAACCAGAGGCGACGTCGAGAGTCGAGAAGTACTTACCATTGGTGACCTTGGGCAGTTCCTGTTGGAGTTGCGTCATAGGCCATCTGGATAAGGGAACTTGTTTGTTTAGCTTTCTGTAGTCTATAGTGAGTCTCCACTTACCATTAGGTTTTAACACCGGCCATAAAGGCGCAGAGTAAGTGCTGTTACAGTATCGGATGATACCTTTTTCTAACAGGTCATTAATGATTTCTCTGACAGGTTGATGTGCTGCCAGAGGAATCTTGTACTGTCTGACAAATGCAGGGGGAGCATTAGGCGGGGTTGGGATGCTCACTGTGTGGAGCGTGGTCAACCCACAATCCATCGAGTCAGTTGAGAATGATTTCTCATATTTTAGAAGAACTTTGCGAAGTTTGTCCCTTTCTTCATCAGTTTTCAGGGCGTCGGCTTGGGTGACCACCTGTTCAATCTGTGAAGCAACTGAGAGGGATTCTTGTTCTTTGGGGAGCTCCAGTGAGTCCCCTTCAGTGTCGTAAAACCTGTCAACAGGTAGTGCACTGTAAGTTTGAGGACCTAGACTGTCTCCTCGGTTGAAACCGAACCGGTTGACCGTGTCATGGTCGGAATCATTGGGGGAGAAGAGAGCTATGGCCTGTGTTGGTTTCGTTAACAAGACTTGCCCCGTGTGTTGATTTGGGATCAAGATTTCTGGGAGTCCTCCCAGAAATGGAATGCTTAGCTCAAAATCATGAAAATCAGTAGAGATCAACCATCCTAGCTGTGTGTTTTTTGGGATCAGTACCTCTTCTGTGCTTGTGTTGCACACAGCAACAGTCGTGGTTCTGCAGTCGAGGGTCACTTGGCATGTGGCCTCCATGGACAGTCCTAAGTTGAAAAACATAGGAGATGGTTGAAAGTATGCCTGTTTTGTGCTAATAGCTTGTCCTTTCATGATGTGACACATCACCGGCTTGTTCATAACCTGAGGTGGTACCGCAGTGTTATGGCTGTTAGCAATCTGACAGACCTCTGGAATGGTCTGTCCAGCCTTAAGGTTCTCTGATGTTAGCACAGGAGAGTCCTTTGTGGCTGTGTCTAGTGACCACAGTACATTGTTGTTGATGTCCACTCGGACACCTAACCTTACCAAAATGTCGGAGCCTATGTAGGTTGCATGTGGTAAGTTCGGGACCACGAGGAACGGGTGATCCAGTTCTCGTTGGTTCCAGATCAGTTTCAGGTCAATGATCCCTTTTGCGGTCATTACCTGTTTATCGTTGGGGTCCAACGAAAAGCGGAAAGCCTTTTTGTTCATTTCTAGACCCAACTGTTTTTTAACCAAGGTTCCATAGAAAGCTTGGCTGATCGCTGATTTCTCCGTCCAAGGAGACAAAACAGCATCATCGGTGTGGGATCCTTGGATCTCAACACCTTTGACTACCTGCGGTAGGTAGTGTTCAGTGAGTGCTGACTGTTTCAGCTCGCAGAGGAGGCTCTCTTGTTGGGCCTTTTCTGCCTCACCTGTTGCTGAAGGTTCACTTACCGGGATTGTGCTCTCGTTGGAGGACCCCTTTGTGCCTTCCGCGGTACCTGCTGTTAAACAGTCAGTGTCACCATGTGTAGGCATATCGATCGGCAGTGGTTGGCTCACTCTGGTCCACATTGTTTGATCGCCATAATCTATAATCGCGTCGAAGCGGTTTATAAAGTCTTGGCCAACCAAAAATGGGAATGAGTCAATGGTGGACACGTGTACCGGGTGGTATAGCGTCATTTCACCAATCTGCATATGAACCATGGCTATAGCTGTAAGGGTTGTACTCGTCTCTGAGAGTCCCTGTAGTACTACAGCACATTCTTTGAGGGGTATTTCCCTGTCAACCCCGCTAGCGGCTATCCTTAGCTCCTTCAACAGTGTGGGAGACATAATGGTTATGTCAGCCCCACCATCCAGGAGGGCCTCTTCTGTGAGGACCCCTTCTAAAGTGATTGACAGGTAAGCCTTCTTAGCGGGCCCCTTCCTGATAATGTTACACAGGAACCTATCAGGTTTTTTTCGACGTTTGTTACGTCTACCATTGTCTGTGTGAATTTCATTCACCTGTACTGGTAGTGCAGTCACACATGGGTCTGAGTGATCGGTCTGTGACGAGTCATTGTCTTTGGTGAGTGCGCTTTCCCCCCCTTTTTCTGATGAGGGGCTCTCGGACTCTGTAACAATGATGTCATGGTTACAGTCAACATCTTGTTGACTGTCTATACCCTGATTGTCAGCATCCTGACCATCAGTATCTTGGTGACTGTCAGCAATCGTGGCATTGCTGTTATTAGTGTGTTCTGAGTCACTATCAATGATAGTGCTACACATCACACCAGGTTTGTTTTCCTTGTTTGTTTTTTTCAAACTTTCTAACAACCGACGTATGTTCTCCATCTCTTCTGAAGACAGAGGTTTAGGGCCTTTTTTCTGGAACTTCTGTGGGTTTTTCCTCGCCCCAGACTGTTCAGTTTGAGGTGCAGGATCTGGCGCATTGCTCGGGGGTCCCCTCTGGGACCGCCCTCTTCCATATGAGTCACCTTGGGACCCATATTTCTTTTTCTTTTGGAAAGCCCTCCTTTTTTGATGGGGCTCTTCCTCTTGATGCGGCCTGTACCACTTGGGGTCTCTGGACCCCTTTTGGTCTTTGTTCCAGCGGACACCTTCATTTTGCGGTCTGTCAGGTTGGAAATTTTGCTTATTCTCGGCTTCCTTAAAAGAGTGAGCTGGCGCTCTTGCTCCTTCAAGGTCTAGCGTTTGGTATTTGACCTTTTCACCAGGACACACTTCAAAGGGTGTTTTGTTTGGTGTGCGACCTGTAAAAACATCTATCGCGCACTCTCTTATGTCTTCGATGGACCTCCGTTTATAGTTTGCGCTGACATGTACTTTCTCTCTTATGTCAGGGCAGAGGTTTTGGCTGAAAATATACTTAAACCCTACCTCCTCCTCCATTTCAGGTTCGCATCTGTCCCCGAAATAGGCACGGAATATTCGGTCATAATATGACCTTGGGTGTTCATTCCTACCTTGCTTGATGTTAGCTGCTGTTATGATGCCATCGGGCCCCGTGCAAGGAGAAAACTCCCTTATCAGCGCAGCACAGAGAAGACTGTAGTCTTTCATCACTGCTTCTCGTTGACGCTTCATAAAAGCATGCACCGTCCTGTCCGATGTTAACCTTAACAGACAGATTCTATCATCATCTGTAGCTTCTGGGAAGCGTTGAAGCTGGAAATCAAGGTCTTCGAGATAGATCTTGGTTTCGTGTGAGCCCATTGGGCCAGGGGCGAAGGTTTGAATGCTTTTCGCCATATTCCGTAGTTCAGCCATTGATAGAGGTATTTGTGGGTTATTATCAGATCCACCCACCGGTGCATCCGGTGGGATTGTCGGTTTTAGAGGCCCTAAGGGACGGCGCGGTGGTGTTGGAGGGAGTAGTGCATCTGGCATGGGCGGGGGCGGTGGAGGAGGGAGTAGGTCATCAGGTATGGGAGGAGGCAGCGGAGGCGGTGAGTTCTCAAGGTGTTTACTCATGAGACCCAAACATTTTCTCTCTTCTTCAAAGAGTTTGTTCATTGCTGATGCACGCTCTATTTTACAACTATTCAGTTGGACTTTTAACCCATCATTTTCACGTTGTAACATCATGTGCTGTTCTTGTGATTTTCTATAATCTTCTTGCAGCCTTGTGTACCGTAGTGATAATGATTCCAGGGTGTCCGTGCATTTTTCCAGCGCGTCTCGTGCCTCCCCACAATCCGCCTGAAGCGACTTGTATTGATGGTAATACGTATCCTTCTCCACCACACATTTTTCCAAATCATCTTGTGATTGGTCAAAATCCCTTTTTAACACTCTGCATTCTTCGTAGAGACTACGCGTTTGTTCAGCGCTGCCAATACTCGACTGTGTTAAACTCTTTACCTCCTGCTGTAAAGCGGCAACCTCCATTTGTGCTGTTAAACATGATGTAGAGACAGCCCGGCGTACAGCAGTTTCAAAGTCTAGCTTGGCCTTTAACAGAAGGCTTAATTTAGCCAAACGTTTATCTCTGTCTGCTTTCTTTTCAGCCGTTGTGGTTCCAGCTGTTACAGTTTTTAATGCACTGTCCACATCTGCTTCCTCCATCAACTGTGTCTCTTCATGGTAGTTTGTGATGGGCCCTGTGAGTGAAAATAAGGCACATTCGATCCAATCTGCTTTGGTCGGGTCGTGGCCTTGAGGTGGCACAGGCTGCCCTGTATCAGTGGTGTCAGGGGTCTCACCCTCTGTGCCTGCCATCTTTTATCTGGATTTTCAGTGAAAATCAAAATAAAAGATGTTCTGTATTCGTTATTCTAAACTTTTCACTATTTGAAATAAACAGGAAAGTTTAAATGTGCACAGGACAACTGTGGAAGATGATGTGTCAGAGAAAGGAAGAGAAAGGAAAAATTTTTTAGTTATCTGGAGTGAAAACTGTACTTTTGTTTGTTATTTTAAATTCTTTGTATTTAAAATAAGCAAAAATGTTTGTCCGTACCTCTGTTATTCTAAATATTTTATTTAAAATAAACAGGAGCTATTGTTTGTGTACAGAACAAAATTAAAAGCTGGTAACTCACCATAAAATGCTGACTTTTTATGATGTTTTTTGTGAACGTGACTGTTCGTCACTGAAAGTGCACCAGGAAATGACGACACAAATAGGCGGGTCGACGCAGCGCGTCACCAGCTCTGCTGTGCGAGGCGGAGCTCGCTACAGAGATACGTGACGTCAACCAATCAATCACAGTGCCTGTAGTCCTTTTCCCAAGCAACCATGGTGAATGTAGTTTTCTAACCTTCGACCAATGAAGTACCGGAAATGACGACAAAGTGGGTTGGTCGCAACGGCGTGCGACGTGATTGACAGCTCACAACAGCGAATCAGCGTTCGCCACAAGAGTGATTGACAGCTCCCAGCTCTCGTTTCATCCAATCACAGCTCATAAACAAACGTGTACTTGGACACGTAGCTCTAACGTTAGCTCGCACAACAGACCACAACTTTATAGACTCTTAAAACAACTCAGACGCTACAAATTAACTTTCCAAAATTCTGAAACATGCGGCGAACACACCTAGACAGGCCAACTTAGTTACGCTCAGTAACACAGCACTGCAGCTGTTGAACAAACACGGACTCACTCGGAGCGTGTCAAGGTCGGTACCGGTCCACTTTGTCGTGGAGCAGAACTCGGGTTTCAGAACCACTATCCGACACCGTTCTAACAGTTATATGCTTCTTTGACCTGCTCTAAAATGTAAAATACCACAACAGCAATCTTGTAGATGTTAAATTAGCTTTCAGGCTTTTGACTCGGCGGTCAAACAAAGCTTTGTGCCGGAGTCTGTGCGCGTACTGGGCCGAACGGAACCAGAACACCCCCACAGACCACGGGCTGACAGAACTTCACCTAAAAGCTCCCACAGCGTGTCAAGGAGTTGAACAATAACAATCTCTCAGCTTCAAATGATAAAAACATGCAGAATCTGCCTGCTTTGAACACTTCCAGCCAAAATCATTATCCTCAAGAGTTTAAAACTTGGATCCTCTTATGCAAACATGACGTTACAGTTCATGACTGAGACCACAGATATCAATAAACTTTCAGAACCGTTTACGGGCCACCAGATGTAAGAATTAATGAGGAGGTCAATATTAAATACTGACCTCTTTATCCTTAATTAATCTACTTATTCAGATTGAATAGTAAATTCACGGATTCTGTTCTTTTTCAGTTTACCCAATATTTCTGTGATCTTTATGATGGATAAATACACAAAGCCATTAAGTGACAAAGACGTTAACTTAGTTTGATATGTCAAAGAGACACTATCATTTATTTAAAATAAATCAACTAAATTAACACCATTACACTTGATTGACATGATTTCACTTTCTTTCAATTCAAATACGTCAGCACACTTAAATTTAACACAACAGACATAAATATTGGATGTTAACATATTTAGTCTGTGGGCATTTCAGCTTAAAATAGTTTCCAGCTTAGATAGAGAGGGAAAAGGTTTAGGAGGAGAAATTTATGGAGGAAGAAAAGTTAAGAGTCAGGGAGTTATCTTGATGTGTTTTAACCAGAAACATGGCAGTTCTCCGGCCGATTAAAGCTACACGTTGGTACCCTTGGCAAAGCATTTGACGACTTGTTACCTCGTGAAGATGGTCAGTCTCCCTCGGTCCAGTTTGGTCAGTTCGTTTACCATTCTCAGCGTCTCCAGACGTGCGCCTTGACTCGAACCGAAGTAACGGCAGCTCCTGGTGCTGTTGTTCAAGATAAGACGTTCCTTAAAGGAATGTCAATAAAAGAGAGCTTTTCAGCTGTTGAAGATGGCTTATAACTTGGCATGTTATAAGTCTTTAACTGAATGACATGGTCATTAGCGTGTTGACCAGACGATCATCAGTTCTTTGGAGAAGACCATAGTTTGAGGCTTACTCCAGCAGACTTTTTTGAGAAAGTAAGATGTGAAGGTTTTAACTGAGACGTGACCCAGAAAATGTGTTCTTTCTGATTGGCCGAATGGCATCATAAGTTGATGTGAGGATGACATCAACATGTTGAAAGGGGGTCAAAAGATTAGTTTGTCAGAAAGATAAAGTGTTAGTTTCAGATGTCAGCATTTTATCATAAAACTGATTCCTTTGCTTTAACACTTTAACAAAATACTGTTGGTTTGATTAAAACAACGTCATTAAGCATCACATATGGGACCTATTAATGATAATAGCTTGATTATTAAATAGGACAAAAACAAAAGTCTTTGGGTGTCTAGATTGTCCTGAGCTCAAGCTAAAATGAATGAGATAAAGTGTTCCTTTTATCTTCACATGCAAGTTCGAGAGGAGAGGAGAAATCCTCCATGTACAACATTTTGAATTAAGCAGAGTATTTGATTTATCTGACATTAAAATGTACTGATGCTCTTACAAATAAAATTATTCTTTTGATCACATCAGCCTAAAATCAAAGATAGAAATAGTCTCTTTTGGTGACTATATTTATCAGATTATAGCTAAATGAATGATTTTGTAGTAAATGTCTTGCTTTACTGAGAGGTCAGTAAAGGTCATCACTGGACAGTTCAAAAACCTTAATTTGACCCTGGGTAGGCCCACTACACCTATGTCAGTCTGTCAGTTGACCTCATGTCGTGTGACCTATGTCGGTCCATCAGTTGACTTCATGTCGTGTGACCTATGTCGGTCCGTCAGTTGACCTCAGGTCATGTGACCTGTGTCGGTCCGTCAGTTGACCTCAGGTCATGTGACCTGTGTCGGTCCGTCAGTTGACCTCGGGTCATGTGACCTGTGTCGGTCCGTCAGTTGACCTCAGGTCATGTGACCTGTGTCGGTACGTCAGTTGACCTCATGCCGTGTGACCTGTGTCGGTCCGTCAGTTGACTTCATGTCGTGTGACCTGTGTTGGTCCGTCACTTGACCTCAGGTCATGTGACCTGTGTCGGTACGTCAGTTGACCTCATGCCGTGTGACCTGTGTCGGTCCGTCAGTTGACCTCATGTCGTGTGACCAGTGTCGGTCCGTCAGTTGACTTCATGTCGTGTGACCTGTGTCGTTTTGTCAGTTGACCTCATGTCATGTGACCTGTGTCGGTCCGTCAGGTGACGGACAACAATAGGTCAAGCATGTTGTAGAACACAGCAATGGGCCACCTGCATGTGCCGGCACGCACCGTATATACATGTGCCAAGGACAAGGAGAGAGACAGTACTTGTAAGCAAAATAATTTATTTGACAGACCATCAGGGTTACAGGAGAATCAGCACAGCAGAATAAGACAATTTTATGCATAAAATTGTTCTGGAGCAGACAAAGCTTTCCGTTCAGTGGATGTCCCAAAATGCTCAACTGTGAGATAAATTCAAGGTCCGTTATATGTGAATTCAGGTCAGGGCCTCTCTTCTGACTAAGGGGGGAAATGCAAGCAGAGTCTTACTTACCTGTTGGAAACATTGGAATGCAGTCTGTGCAGTCTGGTGTGGTGGGGGTGTCTGAGTTGAGTGCACATATATTTATAACAAAAGGCAGTTAATGGTCCAATATTTGTCAGGAGAAGGAGGGGGTTTGTCCTCAGGATCTTGAAAATTCAGTCATCCTAGTGTTAATAGGTCTTTAAAAATGCTAAAGATTTGTTAACAGTAAAATGCATATTTTGAATGAATGTTACTAATGTGTTCAATCCTACAAATCATTTAATAATATATTTATAAAATACACTGAAATTAAAATGTTACAGATTGAGTTTAACATAAAATAAATAGTGTTTTTTGTTTAAATCAGTTAATAAGTCTTCCATTATGCCTCCTTGTTTAGGACTGGAGCCAATCTCAGCTGCTTTTGGAGGAAGGCAGGGGACACCAGGACAGGTCTCCAGTTGGTCCTAGAGACACCTAGGACAGATCTCCAGTCCATCACAGAGACAGACAAAGAGACAAACAACCATCCACACTCCTAGTCAAAGCTAAGAACAATTTACATTTGCACAGAAGAGCCAAAAAATGATTCAAAGGTCTCAAGTTCTCGATTGAGAGTTTTAATCACCAATTATCAATAATAATTGATCATATTTACCAAGCTAAATCATTAATCATTATGTGGAGTCTTTAATAATACAGATCAGATCAGATCAGATGTGATAAGGCAGTCATGTATTCACATGTATATAAATGTATTATTATTAATACTATAATTAAAGTTGAACCATGCAAATTTGTTTGGATCGAACAAGTAGCCCTTTATGCCTCTCGGTTCCACTGAAGTAGCTCTCAGTCTCAAAATGGTCGGTGAGCCCTGGTTCAGAGTATGGCTAATAAAAAACTGGTATAGTTGGAAATAATATCAGCAAGGAATTCAGATAATTCTTGAATGAATTCCTTATTATATTTAGGTGGGCGATAGGCAACAGCACATAAAACATTAGGTTTGAGCTAAATCACAAACAAATGAATTTCAAAGGACGAGTAAGTGTTGGTGGGCAGAAGTTTGCATTTAAAATTGTCCTTATAGATAGTGGCAACACCACCACCGCAACCTGACAGGTGTGAGGAGCTGAAAAAGGAGCAACCCAAGGGGGAGAGCTCAGAAAACACACTGTTGTGGCCTAGTCTCAGCCACGTTTCTGTCAGCAGAAGAATGTCCAGAGAGTTTGACCAGAAGAAATTGTGGAGAATAAAAGTTTTGTTTATGACAGATCTAGTTTTTAAAAGGGTCATCTGGATTGAGCACTGGCTATTATCCTGGGATGCGCAACCAAAGGAGCAGAGGTTCTCCTGAACCCTGCCACGCTACAAATCTTTGCACGTCGAAGACCAGGAAATGCGCCACCGCCGGTGTCCGTATCTATGACGCGTAACTATAACCAGCTGTAGAAATATTCTATAGGGTATCATATGTCCACAAAGCTTTATTTCCTGAGAATCCTGTGCAAAGACTGGAATGAAGAAGAGGCGAGGTGAGACCAAAGCTTCAAAAGCAACCCAACCCTCCTGCCGTGTCTCCTGCAACAGCTCCCGATGCGGGCAACCACAACACAAGGAATCCGTAGAAGTGGAGGTATGGATGCCAGGTGAGGTGGAGGAAAAGTCTTTGATCGTCCATAAAGATCACAAAATGGTACTTTTCCCATGATGGAATTAATATTTAAAAGTGTCTGGTGGTCATAAGTAAACAATGATGATGTGAAATGAAACATCTGATATTGTGTTTAATCATTTTTATTTTATTCTTTTATTCTCTTTATTAAAGGGGACCACATATTCAAAATTCACTTTTTAATGGTTTTTTACTCAACTTTGGGTATTTACTTCATAAAAAACAGTCCTAAGGCCAAAAAAATGCACCCAGTGGTTTATTTACTCTAAGTAGATTTATTTATCTTTGATAAATACACTTCGTTTCCCACTTCCTACGGTTTGTGATGTCACAAACCGTAGCCAACCGCCTCAAACCTGAGTCCAGCCCCTCACCTAGCAACCCCTGGTGATGCTCCACCCACTTCAGTATTAAACACATGACTGTTGTTTTTCTTGATTTCATCTCATCTTTTGTTTATATGTTCTTAATTTCATGTGTACAGCACTTTGTTGCAGCTGTGGGTTTTTTAAATGGCTTTATAAATAAAGTATACTTGTTATTTTTATGTTTTAGTTCAATTTTTAGTGTATTTGCGATCGTTCCCAACGCGCAGCCGGGAAAAATTAAATGAGCGGACACCCGGCGTAGGGACCGGCGGCAACGGGACCCTCTTCTGGCGGATGGAGCGGAGCTTCAAATGTTCAGCCTTGCAGCAGCCTCGCAGCAGCGAGGACCTTCTCCTTACGGATTAATTTACGGGAGACACTTGGTGAATTTTGTGTTGTCTTGACTGGAACAGCGATAACTCCCAAAATCGCCGCGTGCAACGAGCAGAGCTGGCGAACACCGGAAGGGAACAAGCTAACATTAGCTTCGGACCGACACAGGTCACATGACCTGAGGTCAACTGATTGACCGACATAGGTCACATGACCTGAGGTCAAGTGACGGACCGACACAGGTCACATGACCTAGGGTTCCGGGCTGATGGCGTGTTGAACGGACGCGTCACTCAGAGCTCTTAACTGAGTCCCAATGTTAAAATACATTTAAAGTAAACTCCACAAATAATACAGCTGCTCGACTTCAGTATTCAAAGATGAACCAACGAAAAGACACACAAACAACAAAAAAAGGGCTTTTTAAAGCTACTCTGAGTCGTCAGTCGGAAGGTTAGGAGCACAGCTACGCAGAGCCAATGGAGGCGGCTAATGCTAATAGCAAGCGAGACAGAGGAGCCACCACGCAAACAAATACTACTGAAAAGACGCAAATGGAAAAGAAAATTAAAAGTAACGAGGAGGAGGTCCCAGGGAAGTCAATCGAGACCATCCTTTATGCATTAGAGGCTTTGGGAGCTCGTGTTGAAACTTTAGGAGCTCGTGTTGATGACCACCTGGAGGGCATTAGCGGCCAGCTACAACAACACAGTTCCATGCTAGTATCAATAGCTAAAACGGTGCAGCTGAATTCTGAGGATATTCAAGAGTGTAAAAACAAAGTTAAAAGCTTGGAGACACAAGTTGAGCTTCTTCAAAAGGAAAAGGAGGAAATGAAGGAACGTTTGGTGAGTCAAGAAAGATATAAAAGAAGATGGTGCCTACAGATTAAAGGAAAAAAGGAAAAAGTTAATGAAAACATCAGAGCTGAAGTCGTGGATTTGCTGAGCAGAATTCTACCTGATCTGGCTGGAAAGATGGAGGATGCTGTGGACATTGTTCACAGAGTGGGAAGATCAACAGAGGGTCGACACAGACAAGTTGTAGTCCTCTTCTCCAAGAGATGAGATCAGAGATGAGGTATGGAAGAAAATGAAGTCATCACAGATCTGCAAAGATGAAGGTCTCAAGTTTGCACAGGACCTGACCCAGGAGGATTGGAAGTCACGACAGGCGCTGTGGCCGAGAATTGAGCAGGCAAGAAAGGAGGGTAAGGCTGCAGGATTCAGAAGACCCTTGGCCTACATTGAAGGGAAGATAATTTCTTAGCTGAAGTTCTAGCACTGTTAGATGTTTAGATGAAACTTGAAGTTTTTCTGTGATAGTGGAGATTTTTTTTTCATTTTTTTTTCAAGGGACTATTAAGGGGACTCTACTCTCAGGTTTTTTTACTCTACCTCCTATATTCTGTTTTTTTATGTGTTTATTTGTTTTCTATTGTTATTGTTCTTAATGTGTTCAGTATTCAATTTAAAGATTGAGATTCTATTTTCTTCTTTTAATGCAAGAGGGCTCAAAGACTCTGTTAAGCGTAAGGCTGTTTTTTTATTTTGCAAAGGTCAAAAGGCTAACTGTTTTTTTCTTCAAGAGACACACTCGGAGTTAACTGATGTTAAGTTTTGGACTCAACAATGGGGTGATAAGATCATCTTTATCAATCAACCTTAGATATCTGGGTGTTCTCTTTGACAGCTCTCTGTCAATGGACAGTCATTGTAAACTGTTAGTTCGCTACTGTTTTTATCATTTAAGGAACATTTCAACGTTGCAAGCTATTTTATCTAAGACAGAATTAGAAATGGTTGCCCATGCTTTTATTTCTTCTCGGTTGGATTATTGTAACGGCCTTTTAGTAGGGATAAGTAAATCCACCATGGCTTCTCTTCAGTCTGTGCAGAACGCTGCAGCCAGACTTTTGACTGGAACCCGCAGAACGGATCATATTACTCCTGTTCTGTACTCTCTCCACTGGCTTCCGATTTATTTTAGGGTTCATTTTAAAATTTTGGTTTTAACTTTTAAAGCACTCCATGGTGAGACTCCCAAATATGTTTTCAATCTTTTGAAGCCACTCTGTCAGTCTAGAACTCTGAGGTCTTCTAATCAGCTACTGCTGTCGGTCCCTAGAACCCATTTTAAAACCCGTGGTGATAGAGCATTTCAGGTGGTGGCACCGAGGCTCTGGAACGCTCTCCCTCTAACAATGCGCGGCTCTGAGTCGACTGATGCATTTAAAAGAAGTCTTAAGACTTATCTTTTCAAACAGGCTTATGGTTAATTGTACTTATCGATTTTAGAGTTTATCATGTGTAACCTTTTTGTATAGCATGTTTTAAGAGTGTATAATTTTAGGATAATTTTAGTATGATTTTATTATGTGTATTTCTTTTGTAAAGCACTTTGTGATTTTATATCTGTGAAAGGTGCTATATAAATAAAGTTTACTTACTTATTTACTTACTTATCTTTAGTCACGGCACAAATCGTTCTGCAGGAGTTGCTATTTGTTTCAATAGATGTCCAGGAAAGGTTCTTTATCAGGAAACTGATGATGCTGGACACTGGGTAGCATGTGTTTTAGATATTGACAGTAATTTGTTCATCATTGTTAATGTTTATGGATACAACAATGACCCAAAAAAAAAAACAGTTATTACATCAAGTCACAACAATTATAAAAAAAATGCAGCTGAATTATCCCACTGACCATGTTGTCTTTGGAGGTGATTTCAATTTAACTCCAGATGAATGGATGGACAGATGCCCTTCAAAATACTCTCAGGTGACATTAAACCCAATCATGGATGACTTTATGAACACCAATAAACTGGTTGATGTTTGGAGAAACCTAAACTCTAACATTAAACAGTTTACATGGTTTAAACCTAACGGACAATCACGATCAAGAATTGATTATTGGTTAATTACAGATTCTATTCTTGGACACATCACAGAAGCTGAGATTTCCTGTAGCCCTTTAAGTGATCACTGTACCATAAACCTGCGAATATCCAAAAATGAAAATAAAAAATAATTTAAAGGGTTACTGGAAATTCAATGCTAACTTATTAAAGAATGACAAATATTGTAAAAGTATTAGTAAAATAATTCAAGATGTTAAAAATGACAAAAGTTTAGTGACAGCAATACAAAAATGGGAATTCTTCAAATTTTACTGTTAGAAAAATTTCTATCTCCTTTAGTAAAAAATTACAAAAAGAGAGACAAATAGAAGAAACTAAACTAACCAAGGAACTAATCTTTTATTATCATAAATCTGACTGGAGTGAGGAAGACAAAATTAATATCAATAAGTTGCAATGTAAACTAGATGAATATTATCAAAATAAAGCTCGTGTAGCTTATATACGGTCAAGAGCCAGGTGGCTGGAAGAGGGTGAGAAAAATACTTCATATTTTTTTAATTTGGAAAAACAAAGACAGATGAAAAATACAATTAACAGTTTCATAATTAATGTTGAGGAAGTTACAGAAACAAAACAAATATCCAGAGAAGTTCATGACTTTTACTATAATCTGTTTACATCCTCATATTCAAAATAAGATTCAGAATACTTTTTTATAAAAATTAAAAATGTTATCCCTAACATTGATGAAACATTTAGGTCCATTTGTGAAGAAGATTTTCAAATAGAAGAATTTGACTGTGTTATTAAAAAAGTAGCATCAGATAAAGCTCCTGGCTCAGATGGTATTACCGCAAATTTTTATAAATTCTTTTGGAAGGACATAAAAATACTGTTGTTTGAAGCAGTTATGGAATGTATTCATAAAAAAGAATTGATGACAACAATGAAACAAGGTGTCATCATATTGATACCCAAACCAGGAAAAGATAAAAGAAACTTGAATAATTTAAGACCCATCACACTTCTCAACACAGATTATAAAATATTTACTACAGTTCTTGCAGCTCGATTAAAAGAAGGTTTATCTGATATAATTAGCTCGACTCAGTCTGGTTTTCTCAAAGGTAGATCAATTAATAACAATATTCGTCTGGTTCTGGATTTAATTGAATATGTCCATTTAATTCCTGATGACGGTACGATCTTATTTCTGGATTTTCAGAAAGCTTTTGATTCGCTGAAACATCCTTTCATTTGTGAAATATTCAAACATTTTGGCTTTGGTGAGAAGTTTTTAAACATAATCGAAATGATGCATACAGATGTTAACAGCTGTGTTTCCTTAGCAGAAGGAACAGGTCCCAG
This sequence comes from Garcialebias charrua, assembly GCA_038048925.1. Classification (NCBI taxonomy): domain Eukaryota; kingdom Metazoa; phylum Chordata; class Actinopteri; order Cyprinodontiformes; family Rivulidae; genus Garcialebias; species Garcialebias charrua. Next base: position 7,048 of record JBBPBX010047492.1, on the reverse strand, counting down.
ATTCACAATAAAAAGAGGGATTAGACAAGTGCGCTTTTTCACCTCTCCTGTTTATCACCGTTACGGAGCTCTTGGCTATCTCTATAAGAAACTCCAGTCTTCTTGGTTTACAAATTATGAATCAAAATATTATCATAAGTCAGCTAGCATACGACACGACTCTATTTCTAAAAAATAAAGATCAGGTTCCACTGGCTATCCAAACAGTAGAAGCATTCTCTAAAGCATCAGGACTAAAGTTAAATTTGGAAAAGTGTGAATTAATGAGTATTCATGATTGTTCTCAATCATCTTTTTACAACATACCGGTCAAACTGGAGGTTCGATACCTGGTTATTTGGGTCACCAAAACTGTAAGCAATTGTGTCAAACTGAATGTTGATAATAATATTACTAAATGCAAATTGATATTAAATAACTGGTTACAAAGAGACTTAACTCTTTCTGGTAGGACACTATTAACCAAAATGGAGACTCTATCAAGACTGGTTTACCCTACATCATCCATAGCCATACCTCCAAAAATTATTAAGGAAATTAATAAATTAAACTTTAACTTTATTTGGAGAAATAAACATCATTATATGAAAAAAGGAGATACAGTTAAAATTTATGAAGATGGTAGGATTAAAGCAATAGATTTTGAAATAATGAATGGCATATTAAAACTAAAATGGCTTCAATCATTTCTTAAAATGGTCATGAGTTTTGGTTTGCTGTCCCCACTTTGGTTTTTAGTAAAGTCAGATGTATTGACTTCCTGTTAAGATGTGACTTTGCCATTCCTAAATTACCTGTTAAATTATCTGCTTTTCACCAACAGGTGTTATTAAACTGGAAAATAGCTTACAAACATAATTTCAGTCCTCATAATATTCCATTTTGGAACAACAGAGTTGTTTTACATAGAAGGAAGTCTATGTTCATGGAAACATGGATGGAGAAGCAAATATGGTCACTCACTCATCTAATGAATGAAAAGGGAAATCTATATGACTATGAAGAATTCACAAAAAAATATAACCTAATCTGCACCAAAAAAGACTATGATAAAATAATAAAAAATATACCAATTGCATTTGTTCAATTAATAAAAAATAATTATGAAACTAAACCAACAAATAGTTTACTAAGCATCAATCTCAATGGACTAAATTTAACACACAATAAATGTAACAACAATTTCTTAAGACAACATTTAATAAAAACAATATATACTGGTCAGGTAAGAAGAAATTTTCATGATTTCTATGATAAGAAGGAAATAATAAAAATTATGACATAATATCTGGGTTTCCATCTTCCACCTAAATATAAATAATTACATTTCGAAACTTTAAATAATATTTAAATAGCTGCTTTGCCACTTTGCAAATGTCAATGCTAGAAACCTTTAGTTTATTTTAGTTATACTTTTTATACTCTTTTTTTATACCACTATGAAAAAAAAAACTCAGGACAGTGTTAGTTTTACTATTTTTATGCTTATGTCTATTATTATATGTTTCAGTGTTTCAATGTTTAGATGTTTACTGTTGCACCGAGGGACTGAGAGAAACGCAATTTCGGTCCTGTGTATGTCCTGCACTGTACATATTGCAGATCTGACAATAAAGTTGACTTTGACTTTGACTTTGACTTTGACTATTTATCCTTCTAACAAGTTTATCAGAAATCAGAAATCAGAAACATTATCATAATATTAAAATTCTATATACATAAATTCAGATATGGCAAGTCTAAATCATTATGGTCTTTATTCAAACAAGAACTCCAGTTGTTAAAACTTTCATTAAACTGTGCTAAAAAACAACAAGCAAAAAAGCTCTCTGATCACCTCACTCAGATAATATAGCCCTCTGACAGATTATTTAATAATTATATAGAATGTTACATACACAGTTATGTGGTTGTTTAATTTACTTGGACTGTATTATTTTCAATCTTTCAAATAAGACTACTACCCAAATTTAAGTTTATGATGGTTGATATGTTAATTTGTTTAAGAATATGTTTACCTTAGGATGTATTTAGTAGATATTTGTACATGTTTATTTGTATCATTGTAATTCGAGATTGTCATTTGTTCTATTTCTGTTCCGTTTGTTCTGTATGTTCTAAAATGTTCAATAAAAAAATAAAAAATAAAAAGGTCACATGACCTAAGGCCAACTGATGGACCGACACAGGTCACATGACATGAAGTCAACTGACGGACCGACACAGGTCACATGACATGAGGTCAACTGACGGACCGACACAGGTCACATGGCATGAGGTCAACTGACGTATCGACACAGGTCACATGACCTAAGGTCAACTGATGGACCGACACAGGTCACATGACCTGAGGTCAAGTGACAGACTAACACAGGCCACATGACCTGAGGTCAACTGATGGACTGACACAGGTCACATGACATGAGGTCAACTGACGAACCGACATAGGTCACACGACATGAGGTCAACTGACGGACCGACATAGGTCACATGGCATGAGGTCAACTGACGTACCAACATAGGTCACACGACATGAGGTCAACTGACGGACCGACATAGGTCACATGGCATGAGGTCAACTGACGTACCAACATAGGTCACATGACCTGAGGTCAACTGATGGACCGACATAGGTCACATGACCTGAGGTCAACTGACGGACCGACACAGGTCACATGACCTAAGGTCAACTGACGGACTGACACAGGTCACATGATCTGAGGTCAACTGACAAAATGACACAGGTCACACAACATGAGGTCAACTGATGGACCGACATAGGTCACATGACCGGAGGTCAACTGACATACCGGTATAATTACATTTATATTAATACGGTTTACATTTACTTACATTTATTAATACGGTTTATATTTACTACTACTGCTTTACATTTATTAATACTGTTTACATTTACACTACTTTTATCTATACTACTGCAGATACATATATAGCATTCTCTGACTAGCCTTATCTAAGGATGCCAAAGGTGCTTTATGTGCCTCACTGCATATGCCACTTTGCCTCTATACCAACATAAACTACCTCATACATATACTGTGTACATTAACTTATATGCTGCTGTGCCACTCTTTGCAAATGTCAATGCTAGAACCTTCAGTTTATTTTATAGATATACTGTAGGGATTGGCTCCCTCCGTTCCCCTCTGTTGGTCATGTCTGTCCCCCTTGTGATGTTTTCCTATTAGTCAGTTTGTATTTCATGTTTCAGTTCCCTTCCAGTTTAGTCATCCAGTTTAGTCATGTTTATGCTTCCTTCGTCCTCTCCCTGTAGTCAGCTCCTAGTCTGTTAGTTTATTAGTTTCCCTTCCAGTTTAGTAATGCTTCCTTCGTCCCTTCCTGTAGTCAGCTCCTAGTCTGTTAATTTATTAGTTTCCCTTCCAGTTTAGTCATGTTTATGCTTCTTTCATCCCTCCCTGTAGTCAGCTCCTAGTCTGTTAATTTATTAGTTTCCCTTCTAGTTTAGTCATGTTTCTGTCATCCTTACTTTCATGTTTTAGGTTTAGCTTCCCGTTCCTGCTCTATGTCTTAGTTAATTGTCCTCAGGTGTTTGAGATCGCCTCGTCTTGTCTGTGTGTATATAAGCCCTGTTCTGTGTCTCAGTTATTGCCGCGTCGTCGTTAGGTACAGCCTAGTCTTGTCTTGGTCCCGTCCTGATGGTTCTGTTGACATGTAAGTTTTGCTGCCTTGCCAGCTCTTTGATTTATGTTTATTAAAGTGTTCATTTGTACCTCTGAGTCTGAGTCCCTGCCTGCACAACTGGATTCGTTCTGTCCTGTGTAAATCCTGACATATACTTTTTATACTTTTTATACTACTATGTAAAAACTCAGGACAGTATTACACTTTTATTATTTCATTTTATGCTTATGTTCATTGGGTGTTTGGTGTTTCAGGGGTGTTTGGTGTTTCAGTGTTGGTGTAAATTTTCATACTTTTATACTATTATGAAAAACTCAGGACAGTGTTACACTTTTACTATTTTATGCTTATGTTTATTAAATGTTTTAGTGTTTAGATGGTTACTGTTGCACCGAGGGACTGAGAGAAACGCAATTTCGGTCCTGTGTATGTCCTGTACATATTGCAGTTCTGACAATAAAGTTGACTTTGACTTTGATAATGGACCAGATTGCACGTGTATATACGGTGCGGCCCATTGCCGTGTTCTACAACATGCTTGACCTGGCAGCGATAAATGCTTATGTGTTGTACAAGGCCTGCACTGGGTTCAAGGATTTTGGACTGAGGGGTGGGGGGTGGGGGGTGTAGGTGTAGAATTAATGGGTCATTAGCATGTGAATCAACATTATATAGCTCACAGAATGGGAGCGGGGGATTTAGAAGCCAAGTTCACTTATGCAAAAAAGCGCAGCCTTAGTCAAAGTAGTGTTAAACTACTGTATTGAGTTAACCAAACAATTAAAATCCCTCAGGTCACAGGTGAGGAGGGCTTCCCGGCCCAGCAGAAAAACAACTGCATAGCATAATGCCTAGAGACTTTGTTATGATTAAATCATTCAGGAGGAAAAGGTGGAACTCTCCGAGGTGGACGGGTCCATTCCAAGTCTAGCTGGTGACTCACACAGTGGTGAAAGTGGCTGAGCGAGCCACTTGGGTCTAGATGATAGAGAAATTAAACATTTATCATATTAAACTTATTACTCTAATATATTCTGATGAATCATTAACCAGTTTGCGTCTCAGGAAGTCTTTCTGTATGTAACAAAACTTATCTGAGGAGAACAAACAGTTGTTTCCTATATACAGAACAAAAACACTGCTTAGGCCAGCTCATGTTTAATCACAGATAAAGTTTTAACATTACGTTGTTGTTTTTTTGAACACTGCCATGTTTTCCATGTGCTATCTGAGGCTGTCTTACTGTTGCTCATCATTGTCCTACTTTTGAGAGAATAAAAGCCAAGCACACACTGACCACTTGGGACTTGCTTCAAACACGTTTGAGCCTGGCTCCAAGCGAGTTTGAAGTGATCTCCCATTTGCAAAGTCTGCTTCTTAAAACTTACTCTTGTATTTCTTGTGTGGTTCTTTTTAAGGTAAATTTAAAGGTGATGTAAACCCCATCACACGCCTCCCACTGTAAGCTGTTTTGACGGACGAGGCCACCAACAGAGGGGGATCAGGACGAGTCAGGACTGTGATAAGTACCGGAGCTAAGCGTAGGGTGTCAACGTGGGTGCAGCATCCAGATTGTCACTCGGTGATTCTGGCAATGATGGAGCACCGCGTCCAGATAGTCACTCTAACATACGTACATGTTTTGAGTACCTATGGCAATGAGGGAACCGGAGACGAGACGAAACCATCCCTGGGCTGAAGTTACATAAGAAACTCGTTAATCCAGGTTTCTATAATCATTAACTTTCCTGACAAACACACTTAAAAGCTAAAGCACATCAAAATGAATCTGTTCCAACATCCCTGGAGAATCACCCTGGTGCTTGGAGGTACAATCATCCTCGTAAGTGGTATAATTTTCCTGTGTGAATATTTTCGCCTGTTTCCAGGTCAGAAGCCATGTAAGTACATTCCTAGTAATAAAAGCGAAGTGCATCCACTAAGATGTGAACACTGGAAATTGGGTATCAGAATTGATTATGTAACAAACTCTACCACTTCATTTCAGTTTGACTTATGTGATGTGATTGATTGCAGTGAAGACAGACAATATTTTCGAGGTGTTGATCTCTACCTGTGTTTTAACCTCAGAATGACCTCTACAGCTTATCCCATTTGCTCAGCCCAAGTGTCCATGTTTCACCGGTACCCTAGAACTTGGAGCCCTAGCTGCCAATGGGAGACCACAACACTTTACACTGGGTAATGGACCCCTTCACGATCTTACTTAGATGAAGACACAAAAATATGGTGGGATAGAGTGAAATTTCGAAAAGATTATCATCCAATTGGCAACCCCGTAACACTGTCATTAGCTAGACTGCTAGGTCCCCTAAAACACTTCCTTGCACCCGATGAAACTAACCCCACTCATTATATATTCATGCTTCAATCAGATGTTAGTGTTACAGACCCAATAGGCTTCATCACAATCACATTTAATCATCCAGTAAATCCTGACTATTTGATCCCCATACCCACTATAGTCCCCTCACAAGCCCCTGCCGACACACTGTGGTGAAAAGATATACCAGTCATACCTGTAGAGTACACAAAATTACAACCTGAACAGATAATAGAACGTGCAACCGGACATGGAGATGACAACATGTGGCTGTCATGGCTAGTAGAAGCCGCAAGAGAGGCCCAGCTGAGTAATTGTGTAGATTGCGCGGCAGCCAGACCCAAACTGATCACAAAACCAGTCCCATTAATCCCTGAAGATATTTGGGGATACAATTGCATGCTGACCCTGACCAGACAAGACCCAGTAGAAAATTGCACCACTTTAGCTAACATATATCCGCCAATTCACAACAAAACACACCCAGGAATCTTTAGACCTACCGTATTCGTCGTTGTAAAATACGCACCTGTGTATAATAAGCTTTGTCCAATTATTGCCAATAAACCAGAAAAAAACGTACATAATACGCTTCGGTGTTTAATACGCATCTATTATGCATCACCGCTACGCGACACGTCAGCACATCATTTGCCCTGCTTAAAATGGCTGCCACAGAAGCGTGCGAGCACCGAAGGAATTTACAACAAAACACGGTAAAAACTATTATTTCTTTGCGAGAAAAAATATATTTCTTAGCTGACTTTATATCAAACGGTCTCCTAAGCTTAACTAAATATGAAATCAGCTGGTCTGAGCTGGATTTAAAAAAAATAGTTCGCCAATTTGCAAACAGGCGGTTTGGACGCTTTCTTTCTTTAAATTTAGCTAAATAAATGCTTAAAAATATATATTTCTTAGCTGACTTTATAGCAAACGGTCTCCTGAGCTTAACTAAATGTGAAATCAGCTGGTTTGAGCTGGATTTAAAAAAAATAGTTTGCCGATTTGCAAACAGGCGGTTCGGACGTTTTATTTCTT
>JBBPBX010047491.1:0-17500 GCA_038048925.1 Garcialebias charrua | reverse complement strand
GTTTTTCTATCTTAATATAGTGTGGAGTTTTATTGTACTATTTTTTCATTCTTAATACCATGCCACATTCCGGCTCACGTCCTCAGACTGTCCTCTCTGCCGTGTGTTGTGTAACATATGACTGCCTGTCGTATTAGCATCGGACCGGGGCGACCCATCTTCATTTCTGCGGTGTCAGTAGGATGTGTGACTATACATAGACCTAACAGTCTGTTAGAGATTGGCTTTATTTACTTTGGTGACTGTTTATAGTTTTTAAATAAAACACTGAACATTTGGCATGAGGGGTTTCCTCTTGTTTCTTGCTTTTCTTTGCTCCCATCTGTCGCCTTCTCTGTAAAACGTGTTTGACCCTCCTGCTGCCCTGGGGTCAAAATCAGCCGTAAGGCCTCAGTCGTGAGTCGTCTTGACCCAAGGGCAGCAGGATCTGTTCAACCCAGTGTACAATGAATAAAATTAAACTCTCAGCTACTACCACCCCACATGTTAGCTCAATATCTAAATGACTTGTAGCTGTTATGTTTTCTAATGTTGACCAGCGTTGGCAGCCATGTTGAATCAGTTTGCTCCAAAAGTTAAAGAGTTGTAAATAGGGGTGCACCGATTTCAATTTTCTGGCCGATCACCGATTTTTAGAAAGTCTGACCTGCCGATTCCGATTTTGGCCGATACCGATTTTCAGGTGTTAAAAGGTCAAAATGCACCCTAAATTTTCATGATTTTTCCGACCTTTGCGGAGGCAGATGCGATCGGTGGATAAAATCGGCTTCTCATTTAAAGATCGGCCGATCACCGATCTCCCCAAATTAAGGAAATCGGGGCCGATCGATCGGCCGGCCGATTTATCGGTGCATCCCTAGTTGTAAATGTGCACCTACCGGTAATCATCATGTTCTGTTAGTTTCATTCAAATGCAGCCTGTGCTTTGAGATATTTTGCTAACAGACAAACAGGGTTGACCCTACATTTCCAAGTTAAAATTTTAGATAAAGATCTCGCATGTCGTGTTTGTTGTGAGTCACTCACCAACTTTAATTTCACTAAATTGTCAAACATAGTTGTAATTTTTCTGTTTGCTATGGTTGGTTGGCTGTGGCGGCCATCTTGAATTAGGTTTAGAGTACAAATGGAGATCGTTCTCAGCTACTACCACATCCTGGCTCTAACTATAAAATATGAAACAAGTTCCCACCTTTCGCAGACCAAAAGTGTCTCTGTTGGCCAGAAATGGCCCATGGGCCACCAGTTGGGTTGGCTAGACTCCAAAACGAAGTCGGTTACAGCTCGAGCACTGAGGCGTGGCTCATTTTTCTCCCGTCATGGAGTGAAAAGGAGGAACAGGAAATACCATCCCCATACGTCTGGAAATGTGAGTGCGAGAACTTGAAAAGAAACAACCATTTTGTTGCGGACTTGCATCAAAAGGTTTCTATGCCAAGTTAAATTCCAAGATGTCCGCCATCACGTACAGTACTGTATATGTAAACCTTGTGAGTGCGAGAACTTGGAAAAATAAGCAACGGACCAACTTCCATTTTGGTATGGCTACATCTAAACATAAGGTTAAGTTTTAAAAAAAAAACGGGGATGTCATGTCAAAATCCGAGATGGTCACCACCAAATAGATAAACCAGCCTTTAAGAAAACTGCTTTTCTATTGGTAAATTTATTTTTCTCAAATGACAGCAGTGGCTGGTAACCAAGGCCACCGCTGGCCACCCCCTGGCTCCGCCCCTGCACCATGTTAGTGGACAAGCTGGGAAACACCTGCCTCTGTTCTCTACAGTGTACACTTGAATATCTTACACCAAAAACATGAAGGTTTACTTATACTATTTTCCAGTCTATAAAAACATCTTGAAAACGACAAATATTCACTGTTCAGCAACGGAGGCCATCAGTGTATCGCTTTTCTCCATTAGTTTTTAATGCAAAAATCCAGCTCTTTGATCCATCTGCACATCCGATAAAACGCAGCAATGATGCAGGGAGAAGTTGATTTAGAGCTTATAAAAAGCAAAATGCAAATTATATAAAGATAAAAGTGAAGGATTTTATAAAGCTACAATATAAAAATTCTTAAAATGTGAACCTATTTGACATAAACCGCAAATCCAAAACTGTCTCAGTCAGTTTGACAGTTACTGAGCTAAAATTAAGTGGTAGTAGCTGAGAATGATCTACCGAGAGCTAAGTGATATCTGTTTTAAACTATTAACTATTGGGGTCAACCCTGTTTGTCTGGTAGCAGAATATCTAATGAACCACTTGGTGAATTTTAATGAAACGTTCAGGAAGTCATCATTAGATGTTCTTCTACAACTGGTTAACATTTAGAGTCAACCCAGTTTCAACTCAATTCAAAAATACTTGATTAATCCCAAAGGGAAACGTGTCCTGGTTAGATGGTCTCCACACACCAGCTGACCTTAGTAAACACAAACATGTCCATAAGTCAGTACATTGTTTATATATTGAGCTACTATTTGGTCAGTCTGTTAGGGGTTTTCTTCTTGTCACTCAGCTTGTTTTTTCATTCATTCAACCTTTATTTAGTCAGGTTAATCTCACTGAGCCTCGAGGACTCATTTACAAGAGAGACCTGTCCACAAACTAAAGAATGATGACAACAGTATATTTTCCTTGAACAATCAACAATAGACAAACATAAGAGAGAAATACAGATTTTTTAACAAGTTAAAACAAAGTAGCAAAACAGACAGATTATAAGGCAGATGTAGGAAATTGTGAAAGCTCAAAGCTTTTAACATCAAAAGGAAACCATTACACTGAATGCTTCAATAAAACATATTTTATTTATTTTTGTTAGAATTTACATTTTAGTGTTAGAGTAATTTCTTGAGTGTATTTTTATTTGATCTTAACATGGTGTCAGTTTTTTATTGTAATTATTAGCATGATGATGTCTATACAGTACAGTATTTGTGGTGTGTGGGCTGTAATGCTCGGGTGCTCCATTAGGGGGCGCCAGAGTCCCAAACTCACCGCCGGAGTACAGTATAAGACATGTGGCTGAGACTTTCTCAAATCTATGCCTCGTTCGTAATCAAAACATTCATCGCCACTAATCAGAAATAAATCGCAGCAAGTTGGACGCTAACACCATTTAGCAGGCGGGAGTCGGCCGCAGCTGCAGTCGAAGGTGAGTCGGAGCACTTTGTGGAGCTAGCAGCAGCTAGCTGCTAAAGCTAACGGCTACGTCAGCAGGTGCTGTTGTTCAAAGCTAAACTTGTTGTGACCTTCAGCGCTGCCGTCATGGCTGATAACAAACAGTGTTTGCTCGTTACCACTGCTGTGTCACTAACAGGCAGCTAGCTGGGCTTTAAACCAGCCTGGGTGACCAGTTTGTTGTTAGCGCCGTGTTGGCACGGGTTAAGTTGGTGCTAATGGTGCGCAGGCCGTGTTCCCCGCAGCAGAGCTGAGCTGCACTAACTTCATATCTCCTCCGGGCCATCTTTACCCCCCACTCGTTTATAATGAACACACGAGCACGTCCAGCTTTGAACCGAGGCTTGTCCACGTCGCAGCAGCCTGCTGTGCTAAACGGCCTGCGCGAGACAAAGTTGACAGATTGGAAAACAAGCCCAGCAGTGACCCGGAGTTCATTTTTAAACCAGGCCAGACTTGTTTTTGTGCTTAACTGTCCCGGAAGAACCTGCTATTTATGTTAAAATACATGCGAGTGATTCAAAATATTAAAGTTGTGCTACTTGTTTTATTTGAAACAGCTCATATTTGATTGTTTAAAAGACTACACCGTCCATTAATGATGATGTCATCAGACTGCAAACTTTTTTTTTAGTAGTAAACAAGAAATCAGTGGCAAAACTCACAACATGTCAAATTCAAACATTATACAAGAATCACAACTCCTAATGTCCACAAATTTACCTTGATTGCAAAGGCTCAGGAAAAGACTCATTGATTCTTGAAAATAACTGAAGTAATGAAAAAAGGAAAGGAATTGAAAAATGAAATGAAAGAAAAATAAATAAATAAAAGACAAGTTAGGGGGCTAGAAACTAAAATACTTCCATTAACTCATATAATTTTACCGCATTTGAATTCTGCATCTTTTTTTAGACAACTTTTTTTTAAAGAAATATCATTTTTGAGAGCATTGATGGAGAGGGAGCATTTTGCGTATCGACATTTATGGATATAGCATTTTGTTACAATAATCAGAACATTTACAAACAATTCTTAAGTTTCACAGAATTGTATCGTTTTGTGCTCGGCTTCAACTAAAAATCTGTTTATGCAGACTTGTGTTTGTAAAGAGGTTTAGACAGTGGATAAAACAAGTATTCACAGCTGCTGTGCGTTTTAAGATTGTTGCCTCTAAAATGAACATATCCGTACGGTTGAATTAAAGTTTACGCACCCTCCCCAAGTCCTTCAGCTGAAAACCATTTGAATGAACCAGAGGCTTCAGGTACAGGGACATGTGTGTTCTGGCAGTAATGCTGCGCTCACCCATGACCATACTTTCCACTTTATAATCCTTTGTGGCAAAAGTACACAGATAATGCTATTTTCTTTACCTGGGAGGGGGTGTTGGACAAACACAGTTTGGAACCAGCTTGGTGTGTCACCACCAGTACCAGGTGTCAATGTTGGAAAAACAACACAGTCCTGACCATTTTTAACTGGACTTTGAATATTCTAAAATCATTGCCCACCCCTGATACACAACAATCCTCGTTGTGTATCAGGGATGTCTTTTACTTCTTCTTTTGGCTGTTCCCTCTTCCACAGTAAGTCATCATCCTCTATCTATGTCCTCACTCCAACTACCGTATTTTCCGGACTATAGGTCGCAGTTTTTTGCTTAATTTGCATGCCCTGCGACTTATAGAGAGGTGAGACTTGTTTATGGATTTTTTCCCCATATTTTTAGACTAATTTTTGGCTTAGATATGACCGTTTTTCATTTTGGCAAAAAAATGGTGCAGTACCACTTTTGTCCGCTAGGGTCCACCGACCGTTCCCACCTCATGTGTCCGACGGCAGCCTCCTCTGGTCGGACTAACTCTGTCGCTGCCCGGCCTCCTGCTCTGGAGGTAACCACTGTTAGCTGTGGTTGTTAGCAAGATAAGTCAAGAACCACAGGACAGATTTTTATCAAACTTACAGAACGTAATCACTGTATGGACATTTACAACTGACTAGCTTTATGAGATGTTTTTAATCACTGTTTTTTTATTAAAGTTTTTTTCCTTTTATACATACAAATAAGAAAGCGTGGGTACAAAACATGTTATACGTATGGTCTGTTTAAACAACATACATAAACGCAAACAAAAATTCTTTAAAAATTAATCCCATTCACTCCTATCCAGGTCACTGCCCTATGTCCACACACTACATCTTTAAACCTGACAAAAACAGAGAGCACAAAAAAAAATAAAACAGAATTCACCTGAAATATTATTGTATATTTTGGAATGTATCAAGAAAAAGCCCCCATATTTTATTAAATTTCTCAGTAGAGCGCTGAAGAGAACACCTTATTTTTTCTAGTTTCAAGCATGACAAAAGGTCATATAACCACTGTTTATGAGTTGGAAGGGCAGCACCCTTCCATCTTATTAGAATTGCACGCCTTGCTAACAAGGAACAAAAAGCCAGTGCTTGTCTTTTGGAGGCTGATAGAGGTAACTCTTCACCACTGATACCAAACAGAGCAAGGAGAGGGCTAGGTGTTACTTCTACTCTGAAGATTGTGGATAGGGTTTTAAAAACATCCGTCCAAAACTGACCAAGGCTGGGACAGGACCAGTACATATGAATCAGTGTGGCCTCAGCAGTTTTGCATTTGTCACAGTATGGGGTGATTTCTGGATAAATACGAGACAGTTTGCTTTTGGAGAAGTGGGCTCTGTGTACCACTTTAAACTGAATAAGACAATGGCGTGCACATAGAGATGTTGTGTTAACAAGTTTGAGTATAGAAGCCCATGTTTCATCTGGAATGGTCATGCCCAGGTCCTCCTCCCATACAGCTTTAAGTTTGGGTGAGGAGGTCTCTATCATGTTCAACATTAGATTGTAAAGCCGTGAAATAAGCCCTTTACGGGTCGGGTTCAATTGTAAGATGGTTTCCAACAGTGTAGGCTCTGGTAGAGAAACTGAGCCTGAAAAATGTGATTGAATAAAATGTCTGATTTGTAAATATCTGAAAAAATGGGATTGTGGTAGACCATACTTATTGCTAAGTTGTTCAAATGATGCCAATTTCTTCTCAATGAAAAGGTCCTTAAAATGAGTAAGACCGCTCCTGTGCCATCCCAGAAACACCCCATCCTGAAGAGAAGGTTTAAACAAATGGTTAGGTGCAATGGGGCTTAGAGGGGAAAAATCCTTAAGTTTAAAATGTTTTCTAAACTGGCCCCATATTTTTAGTGAATGTTTCACTACAGGATTCAAAATGGAGTTGGGTGAGGAGAGTGAAAGTGGAGCACAAAGCATAGCTGGTAGAGATATATTATTGTTGTTGTGTAATTCCATAGTCACCCAATCAGGGGAATTACTCAGGTTATGGTAAAAATACCAGTGCACTAAGCATCTGAGGTTAGCAGCCCAGTAATAAAACCGAAAGTTAGGAAGACCAAAACCCCCCTCCTCTTTAGGTTTTTGAAGATTCATCTTATTAAGCCTTGGACGTTTATTCCTCCATATGTAGGATGAAAAAATTGAATCCAGCTCGTTGAAAAATATATTAGGAATAAAAATAGGTAGTGCCTGAAAAACATATAAAAATTTGGGTAGTATAGTCATTTTAATTGAGTTTATACGTCCTACCAAGGACATGGAAAGTGGCGTCCATTTTGTGAGGGATCTTTTCACTTGGTTCAACAGTGGAGTCAGATTTTCTTTGAACAAGTTTTTATGTTTTTTTGTCACTGTGACACCCAGATATGTAATTTTTTGTCTTTCAATTCTGAACGGCAAATTAGTAAAGTCTGATATATTTACTTTATTACTTAAAGGGAAAAGCTCAGAAGTGTTGCTTCTGTAAGAGTTATCACGATAGCTCTGCTGCCATCTGGTGCTCAATGTGAAACCTCCCTTGAAAAAAAAAAGCAATACGGAGAATATAAACCTTTCCGTTCGTTGTGCATCACTCAAAATAACTTTTTTTTCCCCAAACTGAAGTCAAATCGCTAAAATGTAGTTTTAATTGGCTAAATTCGACGGATGCGTTTATATTTTTGTCCATTCAATGTACGGTTTGAGCAGAGTTCAGTATCGGACGTGACGTCAGATCGGTTCTGCTGACACGTGACCGGAAAATCCGGATTTACGGTCTAAAAAAACGGCGCTAAATTTAAAATATTTTGAGAGGAAATTTCATTCATTGAACATTATTTTAGCAAAAACGGTCAGAGGTCTATCTTAATATTTATATATGTTGTGCCATTTTTTGAAAAGTTAAAAGAACATGTCAGTGGAGCTTTAAATCCAGCAGATTTGACCATTTTGTGAATTTATTAAGGAACGGTTAAGCTCAGGAACCCTTGTGCTATAATGTCAGCTATAATTTTTAGCAAACAAATAATTGTTTTTACCGTGGTTAATCTTCTTAAAGTCCTTCCGTGCTCGCTTTCTTCTGTGGCCGCCATTTTCAGCAGGGCAAATGAGGCGCTGACGCGTCGCGTAGCGGTGACGCATAATAGATGCGACCTAAATAAAGGTGCGACATGTTTATGGACATGTTTATGGATTTTTCCAATTTATTTCCAGTAATTGGACAGAGCGACTTATAGAAAGGAGCGAGTTATCAGGCGGAAAATACGGTACCTCCTTGTCCTCTCTAACTCTGTCTGGTCTCCCTAACTTTATCTCCCAGTTGTTCAACATGTGCTGTACCTCTGATGATCTCATTCCTGATCTTATCCATCCTTGTCACTCCTAAGGAGAACCTCATCATCTTCATTTCTGCTACTTCCAGTTCTTTCTCCTGTCTTTTTGTCAATGTCTCTGTCTCCAGACCACACAACATACGTCCTACTGCCTTCCTCTTCTTCATGCTTTTCTTAGCTTTCCGAACTTCACTCTCACTAATCTTTCTCACTTAAAAGTCCACAGTTTGATCTCTACTCGTCTTTCTCTTTCATTCTCTTCATTCAAACTTTATTTATACAGGCTAATCCCATTGAGCCTCGGGGACTCATTTACAAGAGAGATGTGATTTTAACAGAGTGATGACAACATAGACAATCATTAAAGGAAGCATATAAATTGAGAAGACCAAATTAAAGAAAAAAACTGTATTTCAAAAATGAAATTTAAATCAGCTAGGTTGTAAAGCAATTTAGAAAACTAAAAACAGGAACATGTCTGCATTGGTTTTTCCCATGAACTTAACAGATGTTTAAAGCCACTTAGGGAGGTTAAAGTCAAGAGCTTTAGATCTTTTTGTAAGATATTCCAGGAAACAGGAGCGGAGTAGGAGAAGGCCATTTTTCCAAGTTCAGTCCTCACTGACAGAACACTGCAGGTAATCATGTCCTGAGAGCGCACGCTGTAGCTGCACTCACGCAAAGACATGTAGGAGGAGATGTATGAGGGCAGCAGACCAAGAAGTGATTTAAAGATGAAAATGTACCAGTGGAAGAGTCTGCGTGAGGTTAATGATGTCCAATTAACCAGTGAATACAGGGTGCAGTGGTGGGTACGATAATCACAGCCAGTTATGAATCTTAGTGCACCATGATAGACAACATCCAACATCCGCAGGGTGCTTGTAGGAGCATTCATGTAGAGAATGTCACCGTAATCAATGGAGGGAAGGAAAGTCACAGATACAAGGCGTTTCCTAGCATTCAGTGTTAGACATGATCTGTTTCTGAAAAAGAAACCCAGTTTAACTTTCAGTTTCTTCACTAGGTTTTCCACGTGGAGTTTAAAAGAGAGATGTGAATTGACCAAGATACCCAAATATTTATAGGAATCAACAAACTCAATAGGGACACCATTTGAGGATAAAATCAGAGGAAGAACTGCTGGGACTGACTTCCTGTTTGAAAAAAGCATCCCTTTGGTTTTATCAGCATTTAGGACAAGTTTGAGATGGAACAAATCTGACTGATGTCAAAAGTGGATTGCAAAAACTGGAAAGCCTTAGCAACTGTTTTAGCTCGACAGTAAACAACTGTATCATCAGCATAGAACTGTAAGGATGCATCAGGGATGCATCACGGATGCTCTGACCTACATTACCTATGTAGATTGTAAAGAGGGTGGGTCCTAAGACTGAGCCTTGTGGTACACCATTGCTGACTGTTAAATAATGGGAGGAAATACCATTATATTGAACACATTGCCTCCGATCTGAAAGATAGTTAGAAAACCAATGGTGTGATCAGAGAAACCGATTTCTGAGAGCTTATGACACAGGATGTTATGATCCACAGTGTCAAAAGCTTTAGACAGGTCTAAGAAAAGTGCAGCACAATAGTCCTTAGCATCCAATGCTTCAACAACATCATTCAGAACCTTCAGAGAAGCAGTTGTTGTGCTGTGTTTTTTCCTGAAACCAGATTGATGAAGAGGTAAGATGTTAAATGAGTCCAGATAATTTTTGATCTGAGAGTTTATCAGTTTTTCTAGAACCTTGGCTAAGATGCAGAGTTTAGAGATCGGTCGATAATTGTTCAGTGAGGTGGGGTCACCTCCCTTCAGCAAAGGAAGAACAAAGGCTGTTTTCCAAGCATCCGGAATGGTGTTTTGGCTTATGGACAGATTAAAGATGTGGGTCACAGGGACTGTGATGATATGAGCAGCCAGCCTTAAGAAGTAAGGTGGAAGTTCATCTGGACCTGCAGATTTTTTAGGATCAAGATCATTTAACAGTTTATTTACCTCACTGACTGAGAACGGAGAAAAAGAGAAGGTGTGATTAACAGATGGTTGACTTGTAGGAGGGATTTGATTTGTAGAAGTTTGATTATTAGAAAGTGGCTGATTTTCCATTAGTAAATAATGAACTAGAAGCAACAAAATGTTTCAGTTCAGGATCTTGGGCTTTTTTGACACAGGAACAGAGTTAACGAGAAGTTGTGATGGGAGGTCAAATGATTGGGGGGTGTCTGAGAGAGATTTGATGGTTTTCCAGAATTTTTTAGGGTCGTATAGATTTTTGGAGGCCTGAGACAAGAAATAGTTACGTTTTGAAGCTACTTTTTAGATGTTAATACTGTATGCTAATTTCTCTTTTGATTATTTCTGCCGTTAGCACTTCTTTCTAATAAATTTCAAAACTGTATGCTCCTTTCAGCTACTTTTCAGCTAACATCTTTTCGTTGACGACTTTTCAATTCCTTTCAGCTTTTTGAGCTCTTTCTTTATTTTCCTGTTTTTAGCAAATGTTGACATTCAGCTCACATGAACAGTTTAGAGATGAAACCTTTTTAGCTGGTTTCACTAAAAACCAAAATAAAAAAAATAAATAAAAAAACAGTCAGTCATACTTTCACACTGTGTTTTAACATGAAATTACTTTTCTTCAGTTAGTTTAAATTTCCACTAAATTCAGTCAAAACGAGGAGCATCGTTAACAGTTCAAGTGTCTGAACACAGGAATAAATCATCCTGCAGCGATTATGTTTTTCCTCTTGGTTTGAATTCACCCTGAGCTGTTTTTATTTATTAATACCAAATTTATTCGATTTGTTGGGTAACGCTGCGAGGAACACAAAAAAGAGGACCAAATAGGTTTATCATTAAAAAAAAACTATCTGTTGAAACACTTCACATGTTTTGAGGTGAGGTTCAGTGGTATGAACAGTTCCTATCTTACCTGTTATAGATAAATCTTTGCATGCCTTCAGTTTGGAGAAATAGACTTTAATTATGAAACAAGATCAAAATGGATGGCTTCATCTCAAAACAGCTTCAATAAAAAGGTCACTGTGGTTCATTGCATTTTTTTAAAAAATGTTTTACATTTTGATAATTTTGTGGTATGTAACAGCACAAATTCAAGGTCAAGGTTTTCTTTATTGTCATTCGCACCACATGTGTTACATGTGATGGAATGAAATTGTGTACACAGGGTCCCAGTTACATCCAACAAAAGGATAAATTGTAAAGAAAAACTCTAATAAGATCTAAGAAATACGCTAAACCAGGAAACGCTAATGGTGCGATGGCAAATTGCAGCAGCAGCTAGCTGTTTCACTTCTTTACTTCAGGCAGGAACATCCTAATATTTGCACCAGAATAAACATGCAATGCAAAATTCATGCTGGTGTAAAGTAGGGCTATTCAACTAGCGGCCCGTGGGCAACATATGGCCCGCGGTTTAGCTCAGTCCGGCCCACTGATGAGTCAACTTTAAAATAAAACTTCATTTTAAATTAGAAATCTAAAATGACAAATATTTCCGTCGGAGGAGATCCTCTTCGATAAAGGATTCATGAGAGGACTGTAAAACTCTGTCCATAGAAGATCAAAATATATTTTAAGTTGAAATAAAATGTACATACATTTTTGGATGTCTTTCAGTAACTGTGCCCCCCTGAGCAATTTAGTTGATAAGATCTGGTGTAAAAGTTTATAAAACAAGGTTTGCACAAACTGTTGTTGTTTATGGTGAATATTTTTAAGACGGCATCAACCCACTTTGTTTTTAGCTAACCAGCCATTAGTTTGTCAAACTGGTCAGAACTAAACTCCATTTGTCCAATCTGAGATCATTCACAGCCACCTACAGCAGGTAAGATACTAACTGTTCATTTCCACAGAACCCCACCTCAGAGGATCTGAACTATCACTTTGATGCATTCACACTATTGTGATCTATTTTTCTTCCGTATATTTTTTGTCGCATTTCTTGTCCTGCAGTTTTCAATCTATTTCAACAATTCATAAATCAAAATGTTCTTTTAGGACAATCCTATTATAACTTTTGGTATTGCTTTTTGAAATACATTTAGGTTTTTCTGCCACTTTAGTTCTCATAGAAACTGAATTTAGCTCGATTTCCACTCTTCAAATCTTTAGATCTGTTTACAACCTTTTACTCACATTTTGTTCTGCTTCAGCTTCTTTCAGCTTCCTTGTGCAAATTTAAACTTATTTTCAGCTACGATCAGATTTTTTTTCAGCTGTTGTGCGCTCCTTTCAGATTCTTTCTGCTAGCTACAACACATGCTTCTTCTAACTTCTTTCTGTTAATTTATGCTTGTTGTGCTCCTTATTCCACAAATTTCTTCTTTTTCTGCCATCCAGCTAAGATCTAGCTGTTTTTATGCTAATTTAAGCTTTTTAAGCAAATTGCACATTTTTTGCACTCATTTAAACTTTTTACAGCCTAATTCAGCAAAGTGCTCTCTCCATTTCCTTGGTAATTTAAGCTTCTTTCTGTTTTTTTTTTAGCTACTCTTCAGCTGTTTTGTTTTTTGCAAAAAAAATAAAAAAAAATTCAGATATCTTCCACTTTTCTGTACTCAGTTCTGCTTCTTTCAGTCTAATTGGAAACAATTGCGCTCTTTCCACTTACTTCTGGTAATTTAAGCTTCTTTCTGCTTCTTTAGCTACTATTCAGATGTTTTATGCAAATTTCTGCTTTTTGCAGATAATTTGCACTTTTTTCTGCTCATTTCTGCTTCTTTCAGCTTAATTGTGCAAACATCTTTCTACTTTCTTCTGCTAATTTTAGCCTGCACGGGAAAGAAGGTAAAGAAAATGGACGTTTGGCCCATAATTTTTCCACGGGCCCAGTGTTTCCTCTTCTTCACTAAGGCCTCACAGAGTGACACGCCTGCTCACCTGTTTGTATCTGGTTCTGCAGTGATGGACTTGGTGTACTGGAGGAACCTGTGGAAAACCGGCGTGGTCTTCACGGGCCTGGTGATTGGTCTGGCCAGCCTCTTCCAGCTGAGCGTCATCACCGTGTTTTCCCACATCCTGCTGGGGGTCATGTGCATCACCTTCCCCCTCTGTTTTTACTACAAACTGCTGGAGCTGCTGCACTGGAGCCCCGGCCACCACCCCTTCCAGTGAGCTCAAACTGGACCTTCTACACGGGTCAGATGATTGATAAATGTCACTTTTAGAGTTTCACTGGGGTGTTTGTGACTTGGTTTCCAGGTCGTACCTGGACTACGACAGCTCTCTGACGGATAATGAGACAGTGATGCTGGTGGAGGAGGCGGTGCTGATGATAGCATTCGCTGTCACAGAGCTCAAACGTCTGCTGTTCATCGAAAGCATACTTGACTCCATTAAGGTGGGTTTCTTTTTCAGAAATAGAACATGTCTAACACTGAATGTTAGGAAACACCTTGTATCTGTGACTTTCCTTCCCTCCATTGATTACGGTGACATTCTCTACATGAATGCTCCTACAAGCACCCTGCAGATGTTGGATGTTGTCTATCATGGTGCACTAAGATTCATAACTGGTTGTGATTATCGTACCCACCACTGCACCCTGTATTCACTGGTTAACTGGACATCATTAACTTCACGCAGACTCTTCCACTGGTACATTTTCATCTTTAAATCACTTCTTGGTCTGCTGCCCTCATACATCTCCTCCTACATGTCTTTGCGTGAGTGCAGCTACAGCGTGCGCTCTCAGGACATGATTACCTGCAGTGTTCCGTCAGTGAGGACTGAACTTGGAAAAAGGGCCTTCTCCTACTCTGCTCCTGCTTCCTGGAATATCTTACAAAAAGATCTGAAGCTCTCGGCCCTGACCTCTCTAAATGGTTTTAAGAATCTTTTGGAATCCTGGCAAAAACCATTGCAGATATGTTCTTGTTTTTGATTTTGTACATCTACCTTGTGGTGTTTTGCTAGTTTTGATACTTTGCATTTCACTTTCTATTTCTCTCCTATGTTTTTTTTTTCTGTTGTTTGTTGTTTAAGGAAATTCTACCATTGCTGTTCATCATTCTTTAGTTTGTAGCAGGTCGCTCTTGTAAATGAGCCCTCGAGACTCAATGAGATTTACCTGACTAAATAAAGGTTGAATGAAAAAAGGGGATTCTCTATGTTGGATTTAAACCCATTTGGCGCCATCTGCTGGTCAAAATAAGCAAATTATTCTGAAAGGGTTCATAAATGTATTCTTAGTAAGGTGGCCCCAAGGTGTAAATGAACAACATTTAAAAAAAAAACAGAATTACATTTGGAAAAACACAACAAAAACACAACAACATTTGAAAAAACGGAATTACATTTGAAAAAACGAAATTATATTTGAAAAAACAGAATGACATTTGAAAAAACGGAATTACATTAAGCCAAACCAAACCGGAAGTGGCAAAAGCGGAAGTGTCCTGAATCACATTAGAAAAAACGGAATTACATTTGGAAAAACACAACAAAAACAAAACAACATTTAAAAAAACGAAATTACATTAAGCCAAACCAAACCGGAAGTGGGAAAAGCGGAAGTGTCCTGAATCACATTAGAAAAAACGGAATTACATTTGGAAAAACACAACAAAAACAAAACAACATTTGAAAAAACGAAATTACATTAAGCCAAACCAAACCGGAAGTGGCAAAAGCGGAAGTGTCCTGAATCACATTAGAAAATAACGGAATTACATTTGGGAAAACACAACAAAAACAAAACAACATTTGAAAAAACGAAATTACATTAAGACAAACCTTTTATTTTTTATTTTTTACTTCCGATTTGTCTTAATGTAATTTGTTTTTTTCTACTTCCGCTTTGGCCACTTCCGGTTAGGCTGAATGTAATTCCGTTTTTTCAAATGTATTTTCGTTTTTTCAAATGTAATTTCATTTTTTCAAATGTAATTCCGCTTTTTCAAATGTTGTTGTGTTTTTGTTGTGTTTTTCCAAATGTAATTCTGTTTTTTTAAATGTTGTTCATTTACACCTTGGGGCCATAGGCTTTGGTTAACAAAATAAACAAAAACGGATGCTTGTCTCATTCATACGCACAACTGCCCCCCCCGCCCCCTCTCTTCAGGGTTTACTTCTTCTTTTAATGTTTTTTTTTTGAGCCACAAAGCTCAACACCTAAATAAATATATTTAAATTTTATGTAATTAAACACCATTCTGCACGAGAAGACACTGCAGTCATCATTTTCACAAACAGCCTTATAAAGAAGAAAATATTTATTAACAGTAAATATGATTTAAAAAAAAAACTTTGGGTCAGATTTGATCACAGTGGCTTTACATTAATTTTCAACATGACAAAAGACTAAACTTTTTTTTTTTCAGCCTTAACTTTAATGTTGGACTGAGAATTGGAGGAGGATTATGTAACAAGATTACAAAAGAGAAACAATGAAAGAACTTCACATTAGAACAAAAATGATCAAAAAGAATCTGAGCAAAACATAAAATCATGAACATGTTCAAGGCCATACACTTCAGTCTGCATGCAGTTGCAGCAGCTTGTATTCAAATTATAATATTACCCAAAGGGCTGTAATATGTTTGATTGTCTCTCTTTGTGTGTGTCTAGTAGCAAAATATCTCACAAACCATTGATCATATTTGAATGAAATTAATTCTACAGCTGATCAACTTTCGGAGTCGGTCCAGTTTAAGATGGCTGCCACAGCAAAATGGCATTAGTAATATAACAAGCGGTACGCCAATGCCCCCTGTTGCTGAGGAGTTTGAATAGTGAATGTTTGACATGAGTGTTTTTTTGGACTGGAACGTAACAGGAAAGGCAAGTAAACCTTAATAATAATAATAATAATAATAATAATGTATTTTCCTGTCATCTGCGTATGTTTCCCATACACAGACGAAATTCGTCTCTGCATTTAACCCAACCACCTACCAGGTGGTGCAGTGAGCAGCCATAGAAAGCGCCCGGGGAGCTGGAGAATTAGATGTGCACTCATAGACACCCCAAGGTGTGTAGTGGCCGGGACGCGAACCCGCGTCCTTCAGGTTCCAAGTCAAAAGCCCTGCCACTACACCATCTTAATGTTTTGGTGCAAGATATTAAGTGTGTAAGAGTTACACTGTGGAGAAGAACAGAGGTAGTTTTTGTTTCTTGTCTGAGGTGGTGCAGAGTGACGGATCCAGGCGAGTGGAGGGAGCTATTTTATCCTTCACCAGGTTCAAAGGTGGAGCTAGGGGGTGGCCAATGGTGGCATTGGCCATCATAGATTAAGCTTTAGCTACCCCACTCATTTTAGGTAACTATACTTTTAGGTAATATAAAAACTAGAAGGCATAGTTTCCTCATATGAAGACAATAGAAGGAGATGATTGTGGACTTCAGAAGGAACAAACACACCCACACCCCACTGAAAATAGGTGGGTCTGCAGTGGAAGTGGTCTCCAGCTACAAATACTTGGGTGTACACATGAATGATAACCTCAGCTGGAGCAACAACACCACCAGCCTGATCAAGAAAGGTCATCAGAGACTCTACTTCCTCAGACGGCTGAGACGTGCTGGTCTGAGCAGCCCAGTTCTCACCTCGTTCTACAGGTGTGCAGTGGAGAGCATCCTGTGCTCCAGCATCAACGTGTGGCATGGAGGCTGCACAGCTGCAGAAAGAAAAGCTCTGCAGAGAGTGGTGAAGGCTGCACAGAAGTCTGTTGGAGTCAGTCTCCCCACCATCACAGACATTTACACCTCCAGATGCAGGAAGAGAGCCACCTGCATCATGAAGGACCCCACTCACCCAGCACACACACTTTTTGCCCCACTCCCCTCAGGAAGGAGGTTGAGGAGCATTAAGTGTAGAACCACTAGACTGAGGAACAGCTTCTACCCTGAGGCTGTTAGACTCATGAATATCTAACCAGAATAATCACTGTGAAATATCACATCATGTTGCTGCTGATCTGTTTCATGTTGCTGCTGATCTGTTTCATGTTGCTGCTGATCTGTTTCATGTTGCTGCTGATCTGTTTCATGTTGCTGCTGATCTGTTTCATGTTGCTGCTGATCTGTTTCATGTTGCTGCTGATCTGTTTCATGTTGCTGCTGATCTGTTTCATGTTGCTGCTGATCTGTTTCATGTTGCTGCTGATCTGTTTCATGTTGCTGCTGATCTGTTTCATGTTGCTGCTGATCTGTTTCATGTTGCTGCTGATCTGTTTCATGTTGCTGCTGATCTGTTTCATGTTGCTGCTGATCTGTTTCATGTTGCTGCTGATCTGTTTCATGTTGCTGCTGATCTGTTTCATGTTGCTGCTGATCTGTTTCATGTTGCTGCTGATCTGTTTCATGTTGCTGCTGATCTGTTTCATGTTGCTGCTGATCTGTTTCATGTTGCTGCTGATCTGTTTCATGTTGCTGCTGATCTGTTTCATGTTGCTGCTGATCTGTTTCATGTTGCTGCTGATCTGTTTCATGTTGCTGCTGATCTGTTTCATGTTGCTGCTGATCTGTTTCATGTTGCTGCTGATCTGTTTCATGTTGCTGCTGATCTGTTTCATGTTGCTGCTGATCTGTTTCATGTTGCTGCTGATCTGTTTCATGTTGCTGCTGATCTGTTTCATGTTGC
>JBBPBX010047490.1:0-26138 GCA_038048925.1 Garcialebias charrua | reverse complement strand
TGCAAATATTCGTTTTTCAAACACCAGGCTACGTGTGTACAGGGCCAAGAGTTTCCGTCCAGTCAGATTTGTTCCGTCTCAAACTTGTCCTAAATGCTGATAAAACAAAAGGGATGTTTTTTTCAAGTAGGAAGTCGGTCCCAGCAGATCTTCCTCTGATTTTATCCTCAAACTGGTGTCCCAATTGAGTTTGTTGATTCCTATAAATATCTGGGTATCCTGGTCGATTCACATCTCTCTTTTAAACTCCACGTGGAAAACCTACTGAAGAAACTGAAAGTTAAACTGGGTTTCTTTTTCAGAAACAGATCATGTCTAACATTGAATGTTAGGAAACGCCTTGTATCTCTGACTTTCCTTCCCTCCATTGATTACGGTGACATTATCTACATGAATGCTCCTGCAAGCACACTGCGGATGTTGGATGTTGTCTATCATGGTGCACTAAGATTCATAACTGGCTGTGATTATCTTACCCACCACTCCACCCTGTATTCAGTGGTTAACTGGACATCAGAAACCTCACGCAGACTCTTCCACTGGTACATTTTCATCTTCAAATCACTTCTTGGTCTGCTGCCCTCATGCATCTCCTCCTACATGTCTTTGTGTGAGTGCAGTTACAGTGTGTGCTCTCAGGACATGATCACCTGCAGTGTTTTGTCAGTGAGGACTGAACTTGGAAAAAGGGCCTTCTCCTATTATGCTCCTGCTTCCTGAAATATCTTACAAAAGGATCTGAAGCTCTCAGCCCTGACCTCTCTAAATGGTTTTCAGAATCTGTTGGAATCCTGGCAAAAACCAATGCAGATATGTTCCTGTCTTTGATTTTATACATCTACCTTATAATGTTTTGCTAGTTTTTGATACTTTGTTAAAAAAAGTTTTTAAATGTATTTCTCTTTTTTGTTTTTCTATTGTCTATTGTTTAAGGAAATTCTACCATTACTGTTCATCATTCTTTAGTTTTTAGCAGGTCACTTTTGTATATGAGCCCACGAGGCTCAATGTGATTTACCTGACTAAATAAAGGTTGAATGAATGAATGAATGAATGTCATAATTCCGTTCTGCTTGAGACAAACAACGAGAGAAGACGTCACACAGGTGTACATAGTCTGTTGTCCAAAGGTGATCTCTGAGACAAAACTGCTCCTATCCCGGTGTCAGAAGCATCCACCTCAAGGATAAACTGACGAGTGATGTCCGGATGACAGAGGATGGGTGTGGAAGAAAAAAGCAGTTTGAGCTTACCGAAAGCAGAGTTGGCTTCCGGGGTCCATCTGAAAATTTGGTTGCTAGACGTGAGTTGAGATAAAGTTGCTGTAATGTGACTGTAGTTCTTGATGAAACGTCTGTAGAAGTTAGCAAAACCCAAAAACCGTTGTAGTTGTTTCCTGGTCTCAGGAATCGGCCACTCCACCACTGCCTTAGTCTTCTCAGGAGCCGTTTACGCATTGGCCGGCCCTCCCCGGCTCTCCCAGCTTCTAACCCGGGTTCGGCGTCTTCGCATTTACCTTTTCCGCCCGGGATCCACCCTTGTTCTGGAACCATCTTCACCGTGGTTCTATCGGGCCGAGCCCGACAGAGCCAGTTTCACGTCATGTACTGCTCTCATTTGATTCGTTGTTTGCAGCAGGGGCGGGACTCATTCAAACAACCTCAGCGCGAGGGTTGAATTTCATTCAAATTTAACTACAGAAACGAGAAACCCCTAAAACAATTGTTAGCTGAATTAGTTTTTCTGAGTTAAATTTTTGTTAATAACTGATCACAAATCAGCTTATGTTACAACGTAAATAACACGAAGCGCACACCCATTTCCGCCTTTCAGCGCGACCTGAATGTCATTAAACAATAACTAATATTGTCTAACTGTTGCGCGCAGCCAGGGTTTTAAAATATAACGAATAATCTCTAACTTTTACGTGCAGCTAAAATGTTAAGAGGAGTGATTCCTATATGGGTAAGGTGGACACCTGAAAATCCAGTCCGCCCGAATAGCTCAAAGCGTTAGAGCACTGCTCTTTTGACCGGGAGAAGCGGGTTCGCTTCCCGCCTGGGACAAAGTTATTTTACTTTTTTTTTCTTTATTCACATTTTCTTTTAAATAAAAAGGAGTTTGTTTGGTTAACAAACTCCTTTTTATTTACTCCAATAAAAAAAAAAAAGTAAAATAACTTTGTCCCAGGCGGGAAGCGAACCCGCTTCTCCCGGTCAAAAGAGCAGTGCTCTAACGCTTTGAGCTATTCGGGCGGACTGGATTTTCAGGTGTCCACCTTACCCATATAGGAATCACTCCTCTTAACATTTTAGCTGCACGTAAAAGTTAGAGATTATTCGTTGTATTTTAAAACCCTGGCTGCGCGCAACAGTTAGACAATATTAGTTATTGTTTAATGACATTCAGGTCGCGCTGAAAGGCGGAAATGGGTGTGCGCTTCGTGTTATTTACGTTGTAACATAAGCTGATTTGTGATCAGTTATTAACAAAAATTTAACTCAGAAACACTAATGGTAAATGGTAAATGGAGCTTATTTATATAGCGCTTTCCAGCCCCCTGTGAGGAGCCCCAAAGCGCTTTACAATACCAGCCATCCACCCATTCATTCAGACATTCATACACCGGTAGTGGTAGCCTGCCTTGCAAGGCGCCATCCAGACCTACCGGGAGCAACTCGGGGTTAAGTGTCTTGCCCAGGGACACAACGACACATGGTGGGCGGATGCGGGATTCGAACCTCCAACCTTCCGATCAGGGGTCGACTGCCATTACCACTACACCACAGCCGCCTAATATATATATATCTAGCTAACAATTTTTTTTTGCAGAGTCTCCTCTCTTAAAACACGAACACTCCACCCACGTGAAGAGAGCACCCCACCCACTTCCAGAGAACTGCCCACCCACTTCAAGGCGGCTCTGCGGCAAATGCGTAATGAACGCGGGTGGCCCAGAGCCACCCAGGGGAGCCCCGGGCCATTGAGGGCTGGCCAATGCGTAAACGGCTATCGTCTGCCCTGTAGTGCCCCTGTCTGAAGATAAAACCCAAAAAAGCAACAGAGGATGTGTGAAAAGCACATTTTTCACCTTTTACAAAAAGTTGGTTCTCATACAGTCTTTTGAGGACCGTCCGGGCATGCGTGATATGTTCATTCTCATTCTTGGAATAAATGAGAATATCATCCAAATAAACAAACACAAAATCACCAATAAAGTCTCTTAAAACATCATTAACCAGTGCTTGAAACACTGCGGGACCGTTGGTGAGGTTGGTGAGGCCAAAGGGCATGACACGATATTCAAAATGTCCCAAGGGTGTCTTAAAAGCTGTTTTCCATTCATCACCCTCCCTGATAAGCATTACGTAGATCCAATTTGGAAAAGATAGCGGCCGGTTGCAACTGCTCATGGAAAGAGTCAATTAGTGGTAAAGGATATTTGTTCTTCCATCCATCCATCCATTTTCGTCCGCTTATCCGGGGTCGGGTCGCGGGGGTAGCAGCCTAAGTAGGGAGGCCCAGACTTCCCTCTCCCCAGCCACTTGGAGCAGCTCCTCTGGGGGGATCCCAAGGCGTTCCCAGGCCAGCCGAGAAACATAGTCCCTCCAGCGTGTCCTGGGTCTTCCTCTGGGTCTCCTCCCGGTGGGACATGCCCGGAACACCTCACCAGGGAGGCGTCCAAGAGACATCCTAACCAGATGCCCGAGCCACCTCAACTAATAATAATAATAATGAATTCAATTTATAACGCACTTTTCATTAATGAAAATCTCAAGCTCCTCCTGAAAAGCTCAGCTGGCTCCTCTCGATGTGGAGAAGCAACGGCTCTACTCTGAGTCCCTCCCAGATGACTGAGCTTCTCACCCTATCTCTAAGGGAGAGTCCAGACACCCTGTGGAGAAAACTCATTTCAGCCGCTTGTATCCGAGATCTTGTTCTTTTAGTCACAACCCAAAGCTCATGACCATAGATGAGGGTGGGAACGTAGATCGATCGGTAAATTGAGAGCTTTGCCTTTTGACTCAGCTCTCTCTTCACCACAACAGACCGGTACAGCGCCCGCTTCACTGCCGATGCTGCACCTATCCGCCTATCGATCTCATGCTCCAGTTTTCCCTCATTCGTGAACAAGACCCCGAGATACTTAAACTCCTCCACTTGGGGCAAGACCTCCTCCCCGACCCAGAGAGGGTATGCTACCCTTTTCCGGATCAAGACCATGGCCTGGGATTTGGAGGAACTGATCCTCATCCTGGCCGCGTCACACTCGGCTGCAAACCGCTCCAACGAAAGCTGTAGATCACGATCTGAGGAAGCCAATAGGACCATATCATCTGCAAAAAACAGAGAAGCGATTCTAAGGCCACCAAAATGGATCCTCTCAACACCTTAGGTGCACCTAGAAATTCTGTCCATAAAAGTTATGAACAGAATCTGTGACAAAGGGCAACCTTGGCGGAGTCCAACTCTCACTGGAAACGAGCCTGACTTACTACCGGCAATGCGGACCAAGCTCTGACACCGGTCGTACAGGGACCTAACAGCCCATATCAATGGGCCTGGTACCCCATACTCCCAGAGTACCTCCCACAGAACCCCCCGAGGGACGTGGTCGAATGCCTTTTCCAAGTCCACAAAGCACATGTAAACTGGTTGGGCAAACTCCCACGCGCCCTCCAGGACCCTGCTGAGAGTGTAGAGCTGGTCCAGTGTTCCACGACCAGCACAAAGACCACATTGCTCCTCCTGAATCCGAGGTTCGACTATCCGACGGACCCTCCTCTCCAGAACCCCTGAATAGACCTTACCAAGGAGGCCTTTTTGGCCTGTGGGACCCTGGAAGCAGCAGATAGGTACCGACAGTCCAAGCGGCATGCGGCTCGGGTGGTTGCTGAGGCAAAAACTCGGGCGTGGGAGGAGTTCGGAGAGGCCATGGAGAATGACTTCCGTACGGCTTCGAGGCGATTCTGGTCCACCATCCGGCGTCTCAGGGGGGGGAAGCGGTACGCGACCAACACCATTTATGGTGGGGATGGCGTGCTGTTGACCTCAACTCGGGATGTTGTGAGTCGGTGGGCGGAATACTTCGAAGACCTCCTCAATCCTACTGGCACGTCTTCCACTGAGGAAG
The DNA here is from genome assembly GCA_038048925.1 of Garcialebias charrua. Classification (NCBI taxonomy): domain Eukaryota; kingdom Metazoa; phylum Chordata; class Actinopteri; order Cyprinodontiformes; family Rivulidae; genus Garcialebias; species Garcialebias charrua. Next base: position 21,004 of record JBBPBX010047490.1, on the reverse strand, counting down.
CGGAGCCTGGGGACTTTGGGTCGGGCTCTCCAATCTCTGGTGCTGAGGTCACCGAGGTGGTTAAAAAGCTCCGCGGTGGCAGGGCTCCAGGGGTGGATGAGATTCGCCCTGAGTTCCTTAGGGCTCTGGATGTTGTGGGGTTGTGTTGGCTTACGCGACTCTGCAATATCGCGTGGACATCGGGGGCAGTTCCCTTGGATTGGCAGACTGGGGTGATGGTTCCCCTCTTCAAAAAGGGGGACTGTAGGATGTGTTCCAACTATAGGAGGATCACACTCTTGAGCCTCCCTGGTAAGGTCTATTCAGGGGTTCTGGAGAGGAGGATACTTGTTCTTAATTGTGATGTTGTTCAAACCCTGATAGTTGATGCAAGGATGTAGTGTCTTGTCTTTTTTAGCAACAAAAAAGAACCCTACCCCCAATGGAGAAGTTGAAGGACGGATGATTCCAGAATCCAAAGACTCCTCGATGTAGGATTTCATGGATTCGCGTTTGGGACCTGAGAGGTGATATAAGAAACTAGATGGCAGAGGAGCTCCAGGAAGAAGGTCGATGGCACAGTCATAGAGACGATTTGGAGGAAGAGATAGAGCTTTCTGTTTACTGAACACCAGAGCCATATGGTAAATGGTTAATGGAGCTTATTTATATAGTGCATTCCAGCCCCCTATGAGGGGCCCCAAAGCGCTTTACAATACCAACCATCCACCCATTCATACACACATTCATACACCGGTAGCGGCAGACTGCATGCAAGGCGCCATCTAGTCCTACCGGGAGCAACTCAGGGTTAAGTGTCTTGCCCAGGGACACAACGACACATGGTGTGGGGAACCAGGATTCGAACCTACAACCTTCCGATCGGGGGACGACTGCCATTACCACTACGCCATGGCCGCCTGTGGAGGTTCCTCCATCTTTTCCCCAGTGTTAGTATTTATTTAAATGTTTTCACATAATATATTTAGAATTTTCTTTCTTTTGCATTTTCTTTTCTTTCTTTTTCTTTTGCATTAGGTTGTTTACTAATTTGGGTGCACACAGTTAGTAAAACACCTGATGTTTATTTAGATCATTAACTATTTTGTTTTGCTGAGTTTGAAGGACTGGCTGGGGGAAGATGATTGGTTGAAAGGCAAACCAGGAAGTGGAACAACCCACCAGGCTGCTGGAACAATCCATCAGGCTGCTGGAAGCAGGGGACTTGATGTTGAAGAATCTGCATTTCTCTACTAATAGCTTAACTGCTAAAATATTTTGGTGTTGGGTTGTTTTGTGTTTTGATAGTTGTGTTCAAATGTTTTGATTTGAATTAGTTATTTATGTTTATGTGCTGTTTGTCTTTGTGTCACCTCTTACCCCTCCTCGTTCATGTAGGCTAGCCTTTGTGTATAAATTCCCCTGTCTGTTCATTGTGAAAGTCAGTTTTTCTGGTTTGTTATCCTGTGTTAGGTATGCCTTAGTTGATGATTTGTGTTGGGCCCATTTTTCTATATTTTGAGATTAGCTGTTGAAAGCTTTTTGTTAAAAACTTTTTGAAAATAAATTGGAAATATTTTTCATATAACCTTTGTCCTTGTGCCTTACTGGTCGGACCCTCACAGTTGGTGTCAGAAGTGGGATCCACCAGTTAAGGACAAAGGCATTTTTTAAAAACCAAAAAAAAAAAAAAAAACTAAACCATGAAAGGAGCCAGAGGTGGTAAAGGCAAGACAGCTCCATCAGACAAGGAAGCTCATACAGAGCATGAGGAGTGTGCTGCAGCTTGTGAAGAGGATGAAGAGGGGAGAGAGCCAACCATATCTGACTTGGCAGGAATCCTTCAGGCCCACATTGGACAGCAGAAAGCTCGAGATGCACTGTGGGAGGATGAAATGGCACGTCAAGATCACAGGTTTAAGACTCTCCAAAACCAGTTCTGTTTATTTCAAGAGAAGTTTCAGGCCCAGTCTTCTGCAGGCCTGAGGCCTTTTGTGCAAGCCCACGCCCACTCCTCTACAGCCCTGAGGCCTGATGATGTGGAACCTGCTCTGTCTGCTAAGTCAGGTGACTCACTTTCTGTTGAAAGCTTTTTGTTAAAAACTTTTTGAAAATAAATTGGAAATATTTTTCATATAACCTTTGTCCTTGTGCCTTACTGGTCGGACCCTCACACCGCCCCATTGTATCATGATACTCGGGGGGAATGGTGGACAGATCAATGTTCTCGGTTTCTTGTACACTAGTTAATGTGTTCGAGATGCCTGAGTGAAGGCAATGTTCCAAACACTTGTCGCTCCATCTCTCTATTCTACCGAACTCCCAATTGATGTGGGGATTATGGTACCTTAACCAGGGAAACCCTAAAATCACTTGGGTGTTGGGTGAATCAAACACACACAAAAAAAACTAACAAATTCATGGTGATTACCAGAAGTGATTAAATGCAAATCTTTAGTCTTAAAACAAATCTGTGCTAAAGTCTCCCCAGTTATTCCAGCAATAGAAACTGGGTCAATTTCAAGAACGGGGAGAGATAACTTCTGGAATAAATCTTGACTGATTAAATTTTGTTCAGCACCAGAGTCAATTAATGCTGACACAGGAAAATGATCTTGTTTTAATTGAATAACAGTAGGTAAATGTTATAAATTCCCTAGTATTTCTGCATTGTTTTTGTTCAGGCATCTTGTTAGACAGCTAATTAGTATTTTTACATCAGGCATCTTGTTAGACGGCTAAGGGGTCCTTTGGGATATATCAGAGTCAGAGTCAGAGAGAATTTATTGTCATTTGCACCGCATGTAGTACATGTGTTGAAAACGAGATTATGTACACAGGGTCCCAGTTACATCCAACAACAAATGCAAGAGAAAAACAATAATAACATCTAGGATTAACTAAGAGAGACATCAGCTAGTAATACACTAAGCCCTAATGTAGTAGAAAAACATCATTATAAACAGCAGCACGAACATGAGTCATTATGAGCAGATGGTCACAGATGAACGCAGCAACAAGAAACAGATCAGTATCAACATGATGTGACATTTTGCAGTGTTTATTCTTATTATTTATTTATTCATGAGTCTGACAGCCTCAGGGTAGAAGCTGTTCCTCAGTCTAGTGGTTCTACATTTGATGCTCCTCAACCTCCGTCCCGAGGGGAGTGGTGCAAAGAGTGAGTGTGCTGGGTGAGTGAGGTCTTTCATGATGCAGGTGGCTCTTTTTCTGCATCTGGAGGTGTAAATGTCTGTGATGGTGGGGAGACTGACTCCCACAGACTTCTGTGCAGCCTTCACCACTCTCTGTAGAGCTTTCCTCTCTGCAACTGTGCAGCCTCCATGCCACACGTTGATGCTGGAGCACAGGACGCTCTCCACTGCACACCTGTAGAACGAGGTGAGGACTGAGCTTCTCAGACCAGCTCGTCTCAGCCGTCTGAGGAAGTAGAGTCTTTGATGTCCTTTCTTGATCAGGCTGGTGGTGTTGTTGCTCCAGCTGAGGTTATCATTCAAGTGTACACCCAGGTACTTGTAGCTGGAGACCACCTCCACCGCAGATCCACCTATAGATACCTATATCCACCTATATATAGAGCTAAGCTAGGCCATCCGTGTTCTTTTTATCGTTGATGCCTGTCTGCGTTTGTGACAAAGATACCAGACCGATAGAAAAAGGGACAGTTAATATCAATTATGAAGAATAGAAGCTCATAAATGGAAACTCCATGCTGTAAGCAAACTGGATAGTTAATTTAACTCCAAAGGAAAACGATCTCGCTGTGTCCAGCCTCGCTCTCTGATCGGAGTGTCTGTGTGGATGAAGCTAATCTCCTCAAAAAAATATCATACAGTCCTAACACTCCAAAACATCGGTCCTTCGAGCCGGAGTACTTCACTCATATCAGCAAAATGGACACATCAAGAATATCAGTGGTCACAAATAAAGCAATAGAATGGCCATGGCAGCTACCAGCTTACCTCCAGGACTACCAGGTTAGCCTTCCTCAGTCGCTAATGTCTTATGCTGCCCCTCATCAGGATGACAATCTAGGTGCCAGTGCATAGCAACTGCAGTCACTCAGCCTGCAGACCAAGTCTGCTATTCAAGATGGCCAGCTACTTTCAGCACTCAGACTCTCACAGTGTCATTTCCCAGCGGCGGCAGTCGATAAGGCAAGCCAGTGTAACACAGTACTACAAACTAATACCCAGCCTGGCTCACCAGTGGGGTGTGAAAGGACCCTATCTCCTGCCCTAAGTGAAAGCAGCCTGCAAAGTTATCCCATCACAGATGACTACCCAAGTGAACCTAGTTCTCCAGCATCCCAACAAGCAATACCTTTAAGTTAAAGTGAAACTAAACCCAAATTTAACTTTTTTTAGCTGATAAACTCCCTAGAATGTGTTTAAAATGTTTCTGAGCACTATTTTTGAGTTATTTTTCATGTATTTGTGCGTATTAGTTAAAATCGGCAATATTTGGTCTAAAAACGAGTATCTGTAGTCCTATGGGTTGAACTATGGTATTGCACCCTGATTTTCTCATTAGTTTACGATTCGCACAGTCATTAATTTTCGCCCAATTTCGTCACATCCGCTGCTGCCTGTGTATAAAAGTGGAGCCACTCCCCCGAGAAGGTCACTCCCAGGTCACTCCCCCTCCAGAGTTCAGGGGTTGGATTAGCGATTAGCAACATAGCATTAGCATAGAAGAGCCACGATGTTCCAAGAAAGCTCTTCAAACTGATGTTCACCCACCCTTACACCATCAGGTTACAATCCGTTTGGAGGTGAGTACCATTTTACACCTTTCATTCCATAATTTATCTTTTGAGTACATGACGTGTTTCTTCATGTGCTGTGTTTGTGACCTGCAGCCTTGCTTCGGTGTGGCCCCACAAGGTCGTGGCGTTTTTATCTGTTGCTGATCAACGTTAGTTTGTGGTTGTGTTTAAATGCTCAAAATCTAGTGTTTCTTATGAACACCGCAGAGTGTGTGAACTCTTATGAACTCTGATAAAGAAGACCGTGACATAAAAAAACAATGGAGACTAGCTGGCGCTAATTTTAGCTGTTGTACTAGTTACAGTACGATGTTTTAGACACGGTGTACTTTTGCTGCAAATAATAATGTTGTGCATCAAAGGTATTTATAAAATAATGTGTACTTGTGAATGAGTATCATGGGCAGCAGTATTTATTTTGCACTGGGTCATCTGTTTAACAGATCAACAAAGTGAAAACAAGTACAGTATGCTTGTTTGTAAGGTGATTAAAATGTGTTGTTCTTTTTTTATTTCCATGAGGCGTTCCACATCCAATCTGAGCCGTGCTTCACAGACATCAAGCATCAAGGAGACGTGTAGACATGTCACTTTGGAGGTGACATATATGAGAGCTGATTCACCAGGTACATGTATTCATGTTTTATTTATTACTTTTATTATGGCGGACATTTATATAAAAAAAGTTTAAAAAAAGTTTATGCAACATTAATTCTTGTTTATTTGTTCATTGCTACCTGTCCCAACATTTTGGGGATTTGTTGACACTGTGAAATTTTGAATCAACATCTTTCTCCATTGAAATGTTACATTTACTCAGATTAAACTTTTGATCTTTTCTCTTTTCAGGACTGCAAATATCCAGGGTCGGGATGGAGTGAGGGAAGTCGACCGCTGCATCGTGTCCCAGATTTGTCCTCATGCATGAGGGAAAAAATAAATAAACAAATTGATTACAAAAACTAGTTGTCTATGATTCATTTTATTAACAGTAAGTTACTTCAAAACAACAAAAGGTTCTGAAAACACATGGGACACCACCCCAGCTCCTCTGTTTGGACGCAGTGGACAGCAGAACGAGGAGTCCCAACCACCTTCAGGATGCCCCACCTTCCAGCCAGAAACGAACACCAGGGTCTCAGCTGTACCAACATTGTCGTGGATGCAGGTCTCAGGAGATGAAGCTCTGGCCGAGACTCTGCATCATCTTCTTGGGTTAAAGTAATCCTGGCTGCAATTACTCTGTGTGGCTGCTGGGTGCTTTGAGTCATCACAGTTATCTGAAAAGAACATTTTAAAGGATACACAGTACATGTATTGTTAAATTTATTGCAATTGGTTTGGTTTGCATTAAGAAATATTTTCTCAATATTTTCTCATTAATCTTATCAGCTGTGCTGTGCCCAGTTTTGATTAGCTGACACATAGCTTAAACAAATACTGTATACATGTCCTAACAAATATATATTGTACAAGCTTATCTAATGTTTCTAAACACGGATACAGTATTTGGAAACCAAATAAAAGATTTTACCACTGTTTGGTGCTAATTAATAGTCAATTCAAAAAACAATGTGTGTTTAGTTCTGGGTTGCATAACAAAAATAAGCCAAAGCGTCAAACAAACCCTACCCTATAGAGGGTAGGAAAAATCAATATTTTATAATAAAATTTATTATGAAACGTTACTTTTGGAATGTGCTAAGTAATAAGATGTGGCAAATTAAAATGACAAAAACACAGCTGTACACCGCATGCCATGCAGCTAAACAGGTTTTTAATGTGTTCTGTGTTCAGAAGCATACGCATAAGCTGTGTGTGTGTGTGATTAAATGCACGCAACAACATTTTACAACTGTTATTTTGGTAAAAGTTTAGGTATTTACTTACTGAAGACGTGACTATCCGCCATTTTGAAATCTAATCTTGGGGAGGGGTGGGAGTTTACCACTAGAGGGGGCGTGAACACAGGACAACCTCAACCTCCTCCCCTGCTTGACTCTCGACACGCCTATTTTGAGGGAAATTTTCAAACTGCTTCGGGGGAGGAGTTACCGATCCACAGGGTGTGGAGTCGCTCTTTAAGTCTTCGGCCAGACAGTACAACCTGGTCTCTTCCAGTTAAATTAACATCTACATCACAGTTTGGAGCTGACCCCAAGCAACCACTCTCCACTACATTGAGCATGTTACAACCCACAATATCTACATTATACCAACCAGCCTATCAAATAATGAATCCTGTGACTACAGCTGTAAATGCTCAACATAACCCAGTGGCCCAGTTACACCGATGCCAATCCAATACAACCCAGTTCTACAGGTCCAACCCATACAGAATACCAGCCACATCCAGCTGTGTCAATACCAGCACATCAACCCCTGGCTCCAGCAACAGCATGTCATGTGCTGCAACCCACATCACTATCAAACAATATTATGCTTCAGGGCCAGCACCTTTACACTCCTATGGCAGTGCCACAGCCTGTGTATCAGCCCACGCAAGTTAATGCTGCACAACCTGTGTATCAATCCATACAGCTTAATGCTACACAACCTGTGTATCAACTTACACAAGATAACACTGCACAGCCTTTGTATCAGCCCCCGCAGATTAATGCTACACAGCCTATGTATCAGCACACACAAGTCATCACTGCACCTCCTGTGCACCAGCCCCACCGACTATTACTACGCAGCCCATCTTGCAGCCGCCAGGTTATCAGCCAGGTCCATCTTCACAACCTATTCTCCAGCTTCAGCCTCCTGCAGTACAGACGGTCTACCAGCCAGTGCCTATCATGGTAGGGCCAGCTCCCCATGGATACAGTTCTTTCCTGCCACAGTACACCATGCCATAGTCTATATACAGTTTCCAGCCGCCGAAGCAGCCTTTTCCTGTACCTGAACTGCCCAAGCTGGTTCGTGATAGTGAGAGAGAATTTACTGACCTTAAGATGGCACTAGACCACCTGCTTGGCCCCCATACAGAGCTGTTGGAGCACTACAAATACTGTGTACTTATGGAGCATCTAATCCTGGATGAGGCCAAGCTGATTGCTCAGTCTTGCAGACATTATACCCAACCTTACACAGCTGTTATGGAGGCTCTACAGAGGCAATATGGACAACCACATCAGCTAGCACAGAGTGAGATTGCTACTATCCTAAATGCCCCTGATGTAAGATCTGGGGGCACAAAAGGCTTCCAGAGCTTTGCCTTCAGTGTTGACCTGCTAGTAGGAATGCTCACTTCATTAGAGAGACCAAATGGTACAGAAATAATGTCAACTGGTCACATCGACAGACTGTTGAGTAAGCTCCCCAGGCACCTGAGAGAGAGTTTTGTAGAGCACCTCCAGACACAAGGTCGTTTCAACACAAGTCAACTCAACCCCTACAACCTCAGAGACCTTGCCAGTTGGCTCAAAGTAAAGGCAGAAGCTCAAAGCCTCTCTGCAAAAATGGCATAGTGCCACCACCCTGAAGAGCCACCTGTCTCCAGGAGAGAAAGACATGCTCCAGCTCCAAATCCTCGAGCACAATCTGTTTCTGTCTATCACGGCTCTGATAAACCCAAAGCTGATAACAGTCTTCCTGCAGAGGCAGCCCACTCTGATTCCAAGTCACAAAGATTTGAGAAGCTGTCTCTTCTGTAAGAGCACAGAGCACTATCTATCCCAGTGTACCAGAAGAAGTCAGGAGATAGCTTGAACCAGAGGCGGCTGCCACTAGAGGGCGCTAGGGGCGCCGTCCCTCCTTGGAACTGCAGCTCTTCTTCTTCACCATTTGAAGATTTATTTATTTATTTTTTATAAAAGTGAAATAATAAAATAAAAATATTTCGAAATGCATGCATACTGTATATGTTTTTAGTTGTGTAGGATAAATATTTTATGAGTAATGATTGTTTGTTTCAAAAAACGTTTTCTGATTGTGAGTGACGTACTTCCGGTTTCCCCGCTCGGCGCCGCCTGGGGGCTTTTCCCATGCTTTTCCATTGAATCTAATTATAACTAGCGGCCGCTAGCGGCCGTAGTTTATGTCCCATCTGTCCAAAACTGTTGGACTGTACAGGTCGCATTTTCCGTCGCCCTCGAGCCTGGACTCGTCTCTTATCGCCACGGATCGCCAGCACTTCCGGTTCGAGCCGAGGAAGGAGGGGGAGCGGGGGACCATCTCTGTTTACAGTCAGAGCTGATCACACGGCCAACTAGCGACGTTGAAACAGCTGTAATTATTAATGGTGCCTTTCTACACAGGTAAGCAAGTAATAATTAGTGAGTTTAATAAATCGCTGAGCACACATGAGCAAAGTTTGAGCTGTTCTCATCTGTGTTCGGGACGTGGTGGTGTGTGTGGGTGGTTGTTGCAGTCAGTCACAGTAGCTAGTAGCTGTGCTCATGGTTGTGGTGTACTGCAACATTATAAAAGTTGCTACTTGCTAGTTATAAACCCGAATGTGTGAAGACGACTCCTGTCTGTCCATCTTCAGCTCATCATGAACTGTTTACTCCTCAGAGTGTCTGTCTGTGTTAGTTAACTTTTGTCTCGTTTCGTTTAGCAGCAGTTGCAAATTTTCTGATGAATAAATCTGAATGAATAAATAAACTTTAGTTTTAGTTTAGTTAAACTTTAGTTTCATTATAAGTTGTGCTGTTGTTTCAAAGACACTCTAAACTTAAATAAATCAAGTAGCAGAAAGATTTAAGCATTAAATAGTTTGAAATTTTCATGTTATGAAACAGTGATTATATAATTATTTGAATTTAATTTTAATATTATAAAGATCACTGTGGATGGAATGCAATTGAAATAACCTGGATATTATTATTTATGTTGTATTAAGAAAGTTAAAATGTGATTACATATGTGTACACAAAGCACTTCAAAAATACATAATTAATGTGCCTTTAGTACTTTCTTTACAGAAAAAAATCCACACAACACCTTCATCTCTACACACCGGCATCCAATCTACCACCTGTGTAACAGACAGGTGGTGTACAGAAGAAGATCCAAGATGTCCAGCTTAACCTTATCATGCAGCAGGTGACTTCCCATATCCCAAAAGTGAGTATTTTCACTTGTGGTGTTTTACTATTTTTAACACTGTATTGATCTGGAGAATGAAAACAAAGTCTCTTGCAAGTTACTAGCTTATTAACATTGAAACATTTAAGGTGCATTTATATGGTGAAATGTTATATATATTTGTTATATATATATACTTTAGTTTTAGCAGGTCGCTTTCGTAAATGAGCCCATGAGGTTCAAAAGATTTACCTGACTAAATAAAGGTTGAATGAATATATGCTAAGATGCATTAGGAGTCAACTCAGGACCTTTAATATTAGGAATATTTAAGAGAACTGTCTGGTACTAAAAAAATACAGTAGATTGATTCTATTTATTTGCTCTCTCCACTGCACACCTGTAGAAGGAGGTGAGGTCTGAACTTCTCAGACCAGCTCGTCTAAGCCGTCTGAGGAAGTAGAGTCTCTGATAAATTTTCTTGATCAGGCTGGTGGTGTTGTTGCTCCAGCTGAAGTTATCGTTCATGTGTACCGTACACCTAAGTACTTGTAGCTGGAGACCACTTCCACCGCAGATCCTCCTATGTTCAGTGGGGTGTGGGGTTTGCTTGTTCCTTCTGAAGTCCACAATCATCTCCTTTGTCTTCTTCATGTTGATGTGAAGGTTATTGTCCTTGCAGGACCCAGAGCCTCTTTATCATAAAGTGGAAGAAAAGACCCTTAGACCAGTCTGGTGGGTGACCAACTTAAGGAGACTGATATCGGATTTTAGGTCACTTCAGTTTCTTTAACAACAAACATGAACATGGCTGGCTGTGAGGGGCAAACACATGACATATAGTAGCTAAAAGACAGATGCTTAAACTGCTAAGCTTCAGCAAAAAGAGGAAAATATTGATGAGTAGCAAAACACTAGCTAAAGTAGCATTTTTTTTTGCTGAAAGTATCAAAATGCTAGTTAAAAGTAGCAGAAAAGTAGCAGAACAGTAGCTAAAATCTCAACAAGATAAAAAAGAAAACAGATTTAAGAGAATAATGTTTAAGGGAAAGTTTCATATTTTGAAAGATATAAAACTAGCAACAAAAAAGTAAGCTGAAATTAGCACAAAATATGTAAAAAGAACAATAAAGTGGTCATAGTGTTATGATTTCAAAGGTTTACCCAGTTGGTAATGAGACCCAGAACGACACAAGACGAAGAGGTGCAAAAGTAACAGTGTTTATTATTTACAGTGCAAGTCTATATACTGTACACATGTACAGGGATCTTCTGGATTTCCTAGAAGATGAAACAAACTGTCAGAAAGGCTTGACCAGAAGGCTCTTTCAAGATGATTGATCTTGTTTTGTTTGTTATTTTACAGAGAAATCCTTAGTTCCTTGAGATGAATCCCAGTGGGCAAAATGAGGCAGGCAAGTGGTTGGAGGGCAAGACACGATGAGCAGAGAACTGAATCCAGGACCAAGATGGAAACGAGGACTGGAAACACAACAAAAAACAAGGTAAGTGTCTCTCAAAGTACTGTACTCAGAAACTGGCTAGAAGCATAAATACCATGAGTAGGCATCAATGCTCCAGCGAAGAGTACTTGACTGCAGCCTTAAGTATAGGTGGAGCTCATCAGGTGGATCACAGTGTAGTAATATAGGACGGGGTCAGTTTACTGACTTACCTATGTTTTAGATGTATAAATTGGCAGGGTTTAGACTGACACAAAAATACATCATTAATTAAACGAGTTCTCTCTTTTTCAGCTTAATACCAATAATTCTATACCTTGACCAGATGTAATTCACAGGAAACGTTAAACTTATGTTGGTACAGTAGGACTGGACCATTTATTTAACAGAATCAATAAATTACATCAACATTTGTACATGATTGGATCGATCGAATTTCCTATAACTAACTATCGACAGATTTAAATTTTGAACAACAGACAAGTAAAAGATGACATTACTTCTTCTGCAGGTACTCTTAACTTAGTTTGTTGCTGACAACAGATATAAAGTTTAAAGGGAAGTTTTTAGCATAAGAAGGAGGAAAGGTGGAAAAGAAGGGGTGAACTATCTTGAATGTTTATAACCAGAACATGACACGTTCCCCGTGCGATCTCCAGCTGGACGTACCGTATGTCCGGTGTGTAAACAATCAGCGACTCGTTACCTTTTGACGGTCTACCAAGAATGGATCGATCCTTGAAGTCCGGAGAGGTCAGTCTGTTTAGATTGTAGCTTCTCACGTCCGCCTTTGACCCACTGAAGTAACGGCAGTCTGGTTGATGTTTCAAGAGTAAAAGTGTTCTTGGATGTGAACACTCATTGTGGTCGGAGCTTAGAAGCTCAGGTGAGTTAACAGCAGTCTTGCTATTAATTCGGCTGTTGAACTGGACCGTTGACGCTTGGTCCAAGTTCTCAGCTTCAAAGAGAAAGTCAATTCATGTCAACTTTCTTCCAGCAACTACTGAAGAGAAGTTAGATGTGAAGGTTTTAACTGAAACGTGACCCAGAAAACGTGTTATTTTCTGATTGGCCGGATGGCATCAGAAGTTGATGTGAGAATGACATCAACACGTTGAAAGGGGGTCAAAAGATTAGTTTGTCAGAAAGATAAAGTGTTAGTTTCAGATGTCAGCATTTTATGATAAAACTGATTCCTTTGCCTTAACACTTTAACAAAATACTGTTGGTTTGATTAAAAACAACGTCATTAAGCATCACATATGGGACCTATTAATGATAATAGCAAAAACAGATATTATTAATCTTGATTATTTAAGGACAAAAACGAAATGTCTCTTGTTGTCCTGTTTTCAAACTAAATGAAAAAGATAAAGTGTTCCTTTTATCTTCCCATGCAAGTTCGAGAGGAGAAATCCTTCATGTACAACATTTTGAGGAAATGTCCAGTTTGAATTAAATAGTCCTTGACTATCAAACATTAAATGCACTAATGCTTATACAAATAACACAAGTTATTCATTGATGACATTTGAATTAACACAAATTAAAAGAAGTCTCTGGATGACTTAATTTATGATGTTTGATTCAAATTAAAAGTAATAAAAGTATTATTGTCCCTTCAGGAATAACTCCCAAAAAGTTCATTACTGAGAACGATCAGAGACGTGCTTCAAACTCAAGGTTGTATCACTACAACAGTAAAATAGATCATTTTTCTTCCCCATAAATCAGTTATTTAAAATCTAATCTGGAATCATTCCTCCTTGTTAGACTTCAGTTGACCTGTTTAAGTTGGGCCAAATTTGTTATTATCTTTTGATTTATTTTTCATTGAAATTTAATTATTTGTTAGTTTATTTTTGGAACTGTTAAATTGAATTATTTGGTGGATTTTTGAACACCTTTGTCCTTATTTAAGTCTGGACCCTCACAATTCTATTTATGTTATGAACTTGTATTACTAAAATAATAACAGAATATGATAGAAGTTGTCTAACAATTGAAAAGTGGAAGCAGAACACTCCCATTCTCTTTTCACACTGATGCCTCAAACAAGGTGAAGATGAACCATGTTTTATTAATGATAGTTTTATACAAATGGATACACCTGATATATACAAATAAAAAACATGAACAAACTTACTTTACAGTATACAAACATAATTATGCATACTTCTACACATGCTTAAAAAAAAATTATGGTGCCCCCCCATAAAAAAATATCACCAGCCGCCACTGGCTTGAACGTGGTAAGCGCTATCATAATTGTGGGAGGACCAGCCACCAACCTGAAGCCTGCACTTTAAAGAAACCATGCAGTGAGTGTCAGGAGATTCATCTGAGAGTTCTACATGATGTTGCCAAGTCAGACTTGCATGTCTACCTCATCACACCACGCGACCAAGTCACGCTCGGTACCTCTAAGCGAGGAGGAAAAGTGTATCTCAAGGTGGTGCCCATCCTAATAACGCATGGCCGGAGGTCACTGAAGACCTGTGCCATCCTGGATGATAGGGCTGAAAGGACGATAATCCTACCAGCAACTGCCCAACGTCTAGGCCTTAAAGGTAAAGCAGAGACCCTCATTCTACGCACCATTCGCCAAGATGTTGCCCATCTGGCTGGTGAGTCTGTTTCTTTCTATGTTGCACCACTGGAGCACTCTAAGGAGTGCCACCACACACTAGAAGTCCCAGGATTTTCGACCTCCCCCCAGAAGTCCTGAAAGAGGGTCAAAAGACCCTTAGTCCAAACCAACCATTAGTGGGCCATTAGTGGGTCAACATTAGTGGGCCATTAACTGCCTTTTGTTATAAATATGCGTGCACACAACTCAGACACCCCCACCACACCAGATTGCACAAACTGCATTCCAATGTTTCCACCAGGTAAGTAAGACTCTGCTTGCACTTCCCCCCTTAGTCAGAAGAGAGGCCCTGACCTGAATTCACACATAACAGACCCTGAAGTTATCTCACAGTTGAACATCCACTGAACGGAAAGCTTTGTCTGCTCCAGAACAATTTTATGCATAAAATTGTCTTATTCTGCTGTGCAGACTATCCTGTAACTTTGATGTTCTGTCAAATAAATTATTTTGCTTACAAGTACTGTCTCTCTCCTTGTCCTTGGAGCATGTATATACGGTGCATGCCGGCACATGCAGGTGGCCCATTGCTGTGTTCTAAAACATGCTTGACCTATTGTTGTCCGTCACCTGACGGACAGACACAGGTAACATGACATTAAGTCAACTGACGGACCGACATAGGTCACATGACATGAGGTCAACTGACGGACCGACACAGGTCACATGACATGAGGTCAACTGACGGACCGACAAAGGTCACATGACCTAAGGTCAAGTGACGGACCAACACAGGTCACATGACCTGAGGTCAAGTGACAGACCAACATAGGTCACACGACATGAAGTCAACTGACAGACCGACACAGGTCACATGACATGAGATCAAGTGACGGATCGACATAGGTCACATGACCTGAGGTCAAGTGACGGACCAACACAGGTCACATGACCTGAGGTCAACTGACAAAACGACACAAGTCACATGACATGAAGTCAACTGACGGACCGACACTGGTCACACGACATGAGGTCAACTGACGGACCAACACGGGTCACTTGAACTGAGGTCAACTGCCAGACCGACATAGGTCACACAACATGAAGTCAACTGATGGAACGACACTGGTCACTCGACATGAGTTCAACTGACAGACCGACACAGGTCACACGGCATGAGGTCAACTGACGTACCGACACAGGTCACACGGCATGAGGTCAACTGACGTACCGACACAGGTCACATGACCTGAGGTCAACTGACGGACCGACACAGGTCACATGACCTGAGGTCAACTGACTGACCGACACAGGTCACATGACCTGAGGTCAACTGACGGACCGACATAGGTCACACGACATGAAGTCAACTGATGGACCGACACTGGTCACTCGACATGAGGTCAACTGACGGACCGACACAGGTCACACGGCATGAGGTCAACTGACGTACCAACATAGGTCACATGACCTGAGGTCAACTGACGGACCGACACAGGTCACATGACCTGAGGTCAACTGACTGACTGACACAGGTCACATGACCTGAGGTCAATTGACAGACTTAAACAGGTCACATGACCTGAGGTGAACTGACGGACCAACACAGGTCACATGACCTAAGGTCAAGTGACGGACCAACACAGGTCACACGACCTGAGGTCAAGTGATGGACCAGCACAAGTCACACAACATGAAGTCAAGTGATAGACCAACATAGGTCACATGACCTGAGGTCAACTGACAAAATGACACAGGTCACACGACATGAAGTCAACTGACGGACCGACACAGGTCACACGGCATGAGGTCAACTGACGGACCAACACAGGTCACATGACCTGAGGTCAACTGACACAATGACACAGGTCACATGACATGAAGTCAACTGACAGACCGACACAGGTCACATGACCTAAGGTCAACTGACGGACCAACACAGGTCACACGACATGAGGTCAACCGACGGACCGACACAGGTCACATGACCTGAGTTCAACTGACGGACCGACATAGGTCACATGACCTGAGGTCAACTGACTGACCGACAGGTCACATGACCTGAGGTCAACTGATGGACCGACATAGGTCACACGACATGAAGTCAACTGATGGACCGACACTGGTCACTCGACATGTGGTCAACTGACGGACCGACACAGGTCACACGGCATGACCTGAGGTCAAGTGACGGACAGACACAGGTCACACGGCATGAGGTCAACTGACGGACCGACACTGGTCACACGACATGAGGTCAACTGACGGACCAACACGGGTCACTTGACCTGAGGTCAACTGACGGACCGACATAGGTCACACAACATGAAGTCAACTGATGGAACGACACTGGTCACTCGACATGAGTTCAACTGACGGACCAACACAGGTCACACGGCATGAGGTCAACTGACGTACCGACACAGGTCACACGGCATGAGGTCAACTGACGTACCGACACAGGTCACATGACCTGAGGTCAACTGACTGACCGACACAGGTCACATGACCTGAGGTCAACTGACGGACCGACATAGGTCACATGACCTGAGGTCAACTGACTGACCAACATAGGTCACATGACCTGAGGTCAAGTGACGGACCGACACCGGTTACACGGCATGAGGTCAAGTGACGGACCAACACAGGTCACACAACATCAGGTCAACTGAGGGACCGACACAGGTAACATGACCTGAAGTCAAGTGACGGACCAACACAGGTCACATGACCTGAGGTCAACTGACAAAACAACACAGGTCACAAGACATGAAGTCAACTGACGGCTTGACACAGGTCACATGACCTGAGGTCAACTGATGGACTGACATAGGTCACATGACCTGAGGTCAACTGACGGACCGACACAGGTCACATGGCATGAGGTCAACTGACGTACCAACACAGGTCACATGACCTGAGGTCAACTGACAAAACGACACAGGTCACACGACATGAAGTCAACTGACGGACCGACACAGGTCACATGACCTGAGGTCAACTGATGGACTGACATAGGTCACATGACCTGAGGTCAACTGACGGACCGACACAGGTCACACGGCATGAGGTCAACTGACGTACCAACACAGGTCACATGACCTGAGGTCAACTGACACAACGACACAGGTCACATGACATGAGGTCAACTGACGTACCAACACAGGTCACATGACCTGAGGTCAACTGACACAACGACACAGGTCACATGACATGAAGTCAACTGACGGACCGACATAGGTCACATGACCTGAGGTCAACTGACGGACCGACACAGGTCACAGGACCTGAGGTCAAGTGACGGACCAACACAGGTCTTATGACCTGAGGTCAACTGACAAAACGACACAGGTCACACGACATGAAGTCAACTGACGGACCGACACAGGTCACATGACCTGAGGTAAACTGACGGACCGACATAGGTCACATGACCTGAGGTCAAGTGACGGACCAACATATGTAGCCCACTGAAAGGGACCGGGGGATTTAGAAGCCAAGTTCACTTGCGCAAAAAAGCGCAGCCTTAGTCAAATTAGTGTGCCCCCTCCTGTGGTGCGCCAGTAATGGCCTTATTTACAAAACAAAAGCGCCTGTTAACAGCTCATTATAGGATGTTAGCTAAAATCCTTCGGGTCACTCGACCCGTCTCTGGGTTCCAAAGGTAGAAATGTTGAATGACCCTTCTCTGGGACTTCTAGTGTTAAAGATGCCTAAACAACAGGCCAGCTAGCTTTAGCAGAACAATCATACCTTACAACTGCATTATAGAGATGTTACCGCCATCTACAGGGTCTTCCAAGCCCTGACTTCAGTGAAGTGCAGCCATTGCTATTAATTGGTGCTGACTGCACACACTTGATCACAGCAAAAGAGCCAGTGAGATTCGGTCCAAAGGGTAGCCCAACAGCAATCCACACAAGCCTTTGTTGGACACTTCAGGGTCTGGACAGTATGGATTCTACTGCTGCTTCCTGTTATCTTACGTCCTTCAACCCAGCACCGGATGACCTCTACCAACATGTTGAACGTCTCTGGTAGCTCGATGTCCTCCCTTTTTGAAACGAGAAGCTAGCAGTCTGCTCCTGGCTGGACCAATAAGCTATCAACATCCTCGAAACACGCACAGAGAGAGTCAAAGTGGGAGATACACTCCGTTACGTCACACCACTACTTCGCGTTAAAGATGCACCACCACTCAAGTCCACACCTGAAGCAGTCATGCCCTTGCTTCATAGCACAGAGAGGCGACTACAGAAAGACTCCATCCTAGCTAATCAATACAAGGCAGAGATCCAGAAGCTCATCAGTGGAAGATGTGTTGTCAAGCTCAGTGAAGATGAAGTAAAAGCATCCAATGAGTCATGGTTCATATCTTACTACCCCGTTCACCATAACGGCAAGGCCCGTCTCGTATGGGACTGCTCCTTTGTTCATAATGGCCTTTCACTTAATGAACAGCTCCTTGCAGGCCTAACCCTTGGTCCATCGCTCATCTGTGTTCTACTGTCTTTTCGCTAGTATGCAATGGCCATCAGTGGGAATATCCGAGCGATGTTCCATCAGGTTCGTCTCCTGCCTGATGACCAACCACTACTGAGATTTGTCTGGAGAAATCTACAACGGGAACAGCAACCTGAGGTCTATCAGTGGTGTGTCCTTCGTTTAGGACAACCAGCAGCCCTTGCTGTGCTACATTTGCTCTTCAAAAACATGTTAAAGACCACGTTGAAGGCAATGAAGACGTTGTGAAGTCCATTGAACAGTGCTTTTATGTGGACAATTGCTTGCAGAGCCTCTCAACACCTGAGGCAGCAAAGGTTCTCATCGACAAGCTTAGGCAGTTCTTCGCTTTAGGTGGGTTTGAGATTTGGCAATGGGCAAGCAGTATGCCAGATGTCATTACCCATCTGCCTCCTACTACCTGCTCTGAGAGTGCAGAGCAATAGCTGGCAGAAAAAAGCCCTGATCCACAAGAGCCAGCACTAGGCCTACGGTGGCATTGTCCAACTGACCAACTTGGCTTCTGAGTCAAGCCTTCAGAGAGCCAAACACTCACCATGCGTTACATGTACAAGGTGCTCGCCAGGCAATATGACCCACCTGGGATCATCATTTCATACACGACGAGAGCCAAAGTCATTGTGCAAAAGTTGTGGACAAAGAAGAGAAACTGGGATGACCCTAACCTCCCTCCAGATATCATTGAGGCATGGTCAAGCTGGGAGAGAGAACTTCCTGATTTGGCAAGAGTATCAATTCCCAGATCATATGCTCCATTGGAAGCTGCTGCAAAGGGTACAGAGTACATCCTTCATGTCTTCTGTGAGGCCTCAGAACAGGCATATGGCTCTGTTGCCTATCTCTCCACGGTCAACAATGTAGTACACATCTCTTTCATCATGGCTAGGTCGAGAGTAGCCCCAAAGCGCCAACAATCAATGCCACGTCTGGAGCTCTGTGCAACGCTAACAGGAGCGCAGCTGTCCTCCCTCATCCATCGAGAGCTTACTCTTTATATCAGAGAGAATTACCTTTGGACTGACTCCACCACAGTCTTGACCTGGCGGACATCTGAATCTTGCAGGTTCAAGGTTTTTGTTGGGACCAGAGTCTGCCTCATACACGTGACGGTATGTGGACTTTATATCAGAGAGAATTACCTTTGGACTGACTCCACCACAGTCTTGACCTGGCGGACATCTGAATCTTGCAGGTTCAAGGTTTTTGTTGGGACCAGAGTCTGCCTCATACACGTGACGGTATGTGGACACTACCAACAACCTTGCTGATGACTTAACAAGAGGTAAAACTCTGGCTGAGCTTGCCATGCCAAATCGATGAATCCAAGGTCTAACCTTCCTCCGCATGCCATCGCAACAATGGCCTTCATCTCCAGGCTACACTAATGAAGCAGATCCCTCTGAGCTCAAACAGACCATATTCTGTGGCCTTACACAAGTACATCCCCCAGATCCACTGCCTGATGTCTCATAGTTCAACAGCTGGACAGACCTGGTAGAAGCAACACACCAGTTGCTTCATGGGACGGCTACCAACCTGTCTGCACCTACTCTCGGTCTGCCTCAGAGTGAAGTACACCTGTTGAAATCCAGCCAGGCAGAAAGTATTCCTGAAGAAGTCAAGTGCCTAAAGGTTGGTAAGCCTGTGTCCCCTAGCAGCAAGCTGAGCTCACTCGCTCCAGAGATGGACTCAGAGTTTGGCCTTATCCGAGTTGGAGGCCGACTTAGACATATGGATTCTGGCCCTACTGACATCCACCCAGTTGTGCTCGACTTCAGCCATGCAGTCACCAGACTCTTGATCAAAGACATTGATGCTCGTTTGCTCCACTCGGGTCCCGACAGAGTCTTTGCAGAGCTCAGGCGGCAATATTGGATTCTACGGGGGAGACAAGCAGTAAAGAAATATCAACGAACCTGTTCTGAGTGCACCAAATGAAGAGGGAAGCCTATAGTACCTATGATGGCAGACCTACCTCCAGCGCGTCTGAGATTCTTGAAGCCCTCATACTACTCCACAGGAGTGGACTGCTTTGGTCCTTATATCATCAAAATCGGACGCCGAGTGGAGAAGCGATGGGGAGTGATCTTCAGGTGCCTCACAACACGCTGTGTCCATTTAGACCTGTTGGCAGGTCTTGATTCAGATTCCTTCCTCTTGGTGCTAAGAAAGTTCATAGCATGAAGAGGAACTCCTGCTGAGATGCTCTCAGACCAAGGGACTAATTTCAGAGGGGCCGAGAGAGAGCTAAATGAGGCACTTGCAGCTATGGCTCCAGAGCTACAAGAGAAGCTTGCCAAACACCAGATTAAGTTCCAGTATAACCCACCAGTAGCACCTCACTATGGTGGGGCATGGGAGCAAGAGATACAGTCTGTCAAGAAAGCTCTTCAGGTGGTCCTTCCACGAAGACGTCCTTCTCACACTTCTGATCGAGGTTAAAGGCATTCTCAACATCAAGCCCTTAGGCTATGTTTCATCAGACATAGCTGATCCTGATTCAGTGACGCCAAATATGTTGTTGATGGGGCGGCGGGACGCCTCCTTACCCCAAGTGTCTTATGCTCCTTACACCATCACAAGAAGACACTGGCGCCACTGTCAGATGATGGTGGACCACTTCTG
>JBBPBX010047489.1:16123-26138 GCA_038048925.1 Garcialebias charrua | reverse complement strand
TCAGGTCCAAAGAAAGGTGCATTTGGGCTATGAAGAGGCTTGTTGCTGTAATGGTGCACTATTATTAGAAGACAGTTTTTACCGCCCTTCATAATATCAGTCATTCTGACATACATCTGTTTTGCTTGGTTGCATTTAAGCTCTTTCTCTCCACAAGGCCTTTTATAGCCATGTGTTATGGTGGTAAGTTGCGTAATTTAGGCCTTTCTTACAAATGTAAATTGGATAATTTGGGTGCTTTGGGTTTGAGCCATTAAAAGTAAATTATTAAGAGTTAATCAACATGCTGTTTTTATTTGAAAAAGTCAAACTGTTGATATTTTTGACATTGGGATTATTCTTCTACAGACAAAGTAACTTGACTTTTATCTGTTGTACATCTTGAATTATTCCTGTCATAACTAATATTGTGTACTGTATTCTGACAGGTCGATAGTGCATCTATTTAAAGGTGCTATGTGTAACTTTCTGTAGAGTGCAGAACTTAGAAAAATTTTCAACAGGCAAAGCATGGCTCTGAGGGGGAGGCTCTGCTGAAATTCAAATTCAAGCTCTGTTTTTATTGGCTGATTCAAATTCAAGCTCTGTTTTTATTGGCTAGTTACAAACTCTGTTTTTATTGGCTGGTTAAGGACGGGTCACTCTGTGTTTTTAGTGTTTTTATAAATGCTGATAGAGAAGCAAGGGGACTATAGTTTTTTTCAGAGATTACTTTGTCTAACATCAGTCTGTCAGTAGATAGTGACAGAGTGAAGAAATATAATAATAATAATAATAATGAATTCCATTTATAATGCACTTTTCATTAATAAAAATCTCAAAGTGCTACAAAGTGTAACAAAGCAAAGATCAAAATAAAACAAGTGATAAAATCAAATAAAATCAATAATAATATCGACTAAGATCAAAGATAAAATCATGTGGATGCAGATTAGGCTTGCTTAAAAAATAAATAAAATAAAACAAGTGATAAAATCAAGTAAAATCAATAATGATATCAGCTAAGATCAAAGATAAAATCATGTGGAGGCAGAATAGGCTTGCTTAAAAAGAAAGGTCTTTATGCTGCTTTTAAAGTCAACCAGTGACTGTGGAGCTCTCAGGTCGTCAGGGAGGGAGTTCCACAGGCGGGGGGCAGCCACACAGAATGCTCGGTCTCCCATGGTCCTCAATTTGGTCCGAGGAATATGAAGTAAATTACTGTTCTGTGATCGTAGAGACCGGGTGGATGAATATGGTGCAAGAATGTATTGTTAGAAAAGTTACAAACTGCATTACAAAGTTACATAGTGCAGCTTTAAGGAAGTTTTTCACACTCTTGTCTTGGCCCATTATTTGTTATCCAGACACTCTCATCAGGCTGTGTTCCAGCTACTTTTAAACATGTTGTGCTGCAGCCACTCGTAAAAAAAAATTCTGTTCAGGTTTTAAATCAGGCCACAGTAGAGACAGCCCTTTTAAGATATTAAGTGATCTTCTTGTAACAGTTGATTCAGGAATCTCTGCTGTTTTAGTGTTTTCAGACCTTTTTGTCCTGTCGATATTGTGGACCAGAACATCATTTTGTTGTCACGGCTTGAGCTGGTGGTTAGTATCAAAGGCACAGTTTTATCCTGGTTTAGATCCTACCTGACTGACAGGAGTTTTTCTGTTAATTTAGGGGCATGTTCTTCATCTCTTCTGACTTGTGGTGTACTGCAAGGGTCTGTTTTAGGTCCACTGCTTTTTAATCGTTACTTGTTGCCTTTGTGGTCCAATTTTAGAAAATATAACATTCCTTTTCATTGCTTTGCTGATGGTATTCAGTTGTATCTGCCCATTAAGTTAGACAAGGTCACTCCACTGGAACCACTCTTGAACTGTCTAAACAACATTAAAGTCTGGTTGAAACCAAGTTTTCTGAATCTAAATGAAAATAAAACTGAAGTCATCAGCTTTGGTAAATGGTAAATGGAGCTTATTTATATAGCGCTTTCCAGCCCCCTATGAGGGGCCCCAAAGCGCTTTATAATACCAACCATCCACCCATTCATACACACATTCATACACCGGTAGCGGCAGACTGCCATGCAAGGCGCTTTCCAGTACTACCGGGAGCAACTTGGGGTTAAGTGTCTTGCCCAGGGACACAACGACACATGGTGTGGGGAACCGGGATTTGAACCTCCAACCTTCCGATCAGGGGACGACTACCATTACCACTACGCCACGGCCGCCCCGGTAAATGTAATGTCCTTGACACTCTTGGCCCCTTGGCTTCATACAGCTACTCCACTGCAGTTGTGAAATTCGGTATCTTCCAACTAAGATTAATTGCCAAGGTGAAGTCATTTGTCCCTTTCAGAGACCTTGTAAAGGTGATTCATGCTTAGGCCTGTCACAATAAACAGTAAATCAATTAATCGCATGATGAATGAAAATTATCAACCTCATTTTCATTTACCAGCTTTATTGTTTCTCCGTGTCTCTCTTTCTACTGAAGACATGGCTCAACTCCGGTGCTCTTCACTGACCCCTCCCTTTCCCCTTTCTCTTTAAAATCTGTTTTAATCGTCCAAAATCGTGTTTTTGGATTGTTAAAAGCAGCTACGCTGAGAAGCTAACAGGCCGACCTCGGGAATAAACCTTTGTCTTGTCGAGCTCCAAAATCCATGGTTGAAACCTGTGCCTTCGCATAAAAAAGTTGTTTTTCTCTGCAAAAAGAAGCTAAGAACTTATTTACTGATTTTTTAAATTAAAAACTTTATGTGAAAAATGCTATGCTAAAGAGCTCAAACCACAGAGCGAATTCCATGTCACCATGTCTGGCAGCATGGTGGCACAACTGGTAGAGCTGTTGCCTCTCAGCGAGCAGGTCCCCGGTTCAAATCCTGGTCCGGGGGCCTTTCTGGGTGGAGTTTGCATGTTCTCTCCGTGCATGCGTGGGTTTTCTCCGGGTGCTCCGGTTTCCTCCCACAGTCCAAAAACATGCATGTTAGGCTGATTGGTAACTCTAAATTGACCCTAGGTGTGAGTGACAGGTCCCTCTTGTAAATGAGTCCCCGTGGCCCAACAAGGCTAGCCTGTATAAATAAAGGTTGAATGAATGAATGAATGAATGAATGTCACCATGTCACGTCAAGGGCCCTCCCTCCCATTTTTCTTAAAGAGACACGCTGCTCACCTATCCATCCTATGTTTCAAATTAGGGGTGCACCGATTGCAGTTTTTTGGCCGATCACCAATTTCTACAAAGTTTGACTTGCCGATTCCGATTTTGGCCGATACCGATTTTGTTTTATAAGCAACACTGTTAGATGTTGTAAGGTCACAATGCGCCTTCAAAATTCAATCTTATTTTGTTGAAAAACAGACCCTTGAACAATATTCTAGAAACAATACAATCTTGTTTTAACAGGTCACAAGGTAGTGCTCTGAAATATAAATGAAGTTTAGACAATAGTTGTTAAAACAAAACAAAAATTCTGTAAAATCGGTTTCTCATGCTAGCATTGGCCGATTTCCGATTTCCCAAATTTAAGGAAATCGGGGCCGATTTATCGGTGCACCCCTAGTTCAAACAGTCCTATACTGCCATCAGGTGGTTAAAAAGGTACTACACTCCAAACAAATCAGCAGTTTTTCTATAATTTGACAATTAATTATTGTTATATTTCAAGCAATATTATCATTTATTGCAATAATTTCAAAGACAATTGCCCAGCAAAATGTGTTATTCAAAAAAGGCGTTCAATACAGAACAACTGGACTTTATTTGTAACTTTATTTGGACTTTATTTTACAAATGAAGTCCAGTTGTTCTGTATTGAACGCCTTTTTTGATTTTATCATGTCCTGGACTACTGAGAATCTACACCAGCAAAATGTGTTATTGTGACAGGCTTATTCATACTTTTATTACAGTACCTCTCGTTTGGACTATTGTCTTGCTTTTTATGTTGGTTTAGATAAACCATCTTTACATCGCTTACAAACCATCCAGAATGCAGCAGCGCATCTTTTAACGGCAAATAGAAAAGATGGACACACACACACACACACAACCCCCCATCCTGGTTCCACTCCACTGCCTTCCTGTCCACTTTTGGACTTATTTTAAGATTTTTTTTTTCTTTTCTTTTTTTTCTTAGTTTTAAAAGGTTTGCCTCATCATATTTATGTGAACTTCTTAAAGCTGCACTATGTAACTTTGTAATGCAGTCTGTAACTTTTCTAACAATATATTTTTAACATATTTCTTCACTCTGTCACTATCTACTGACAGACTGATGTTAGACAAAGTAATCTCTGAAAAAAACTATAGTCCCCTTGCTTCTCTATCAGCATTTATAAAAACACTAAAAACACAGAGTGACCCGTCCTTAACCAGCCAATAAAAACAGAGTTTGTAACCAGCCAATAAAAACAGAGCTTGAATTTGAATCAGCCAATAAAAACAGAGCTTGAATTTGAATTTCAGCAGAGCCTCCGGGATCAGAATGCTTTGCCTGTTGAAAATTTTTTCTAAGTTCTGCACTCTACAGAAAGTTACACATAGCACCTTTAACATCTACACGCCAGTAAGAGCACTTTGGTCTACCAACCAGATGTCCGGGACTCTAAACTGAAATCCAGAAGTGATTGAGCTTTTGCGTTTGCTGCCCCAAAAGTGTGGAATAGTTTATCCGATCATTTAAAGACTGCTGAGACTGTTGAGACTTGTAAATCTTTGCTCAAGATAATACTTTTTATCTGGTGTTTCATCCAGGCAGTTTGAGAACAAGTTAGAACTGTTTTTTCTTGTTGTTGCGTGTTGTACAGTATTTAATTGCTAACTTTCTTGTGTTTCCTTAGTGACTCAAGATGTATTTTCTTGTTCTTATTGTTTTCATTTTAATTTGACTAAACTGTAAAGCACTTCAGTCAACTTTTGTTGATTTTATGCGCTATATAAATAAATTGCTATTGACATGGACAATAAAGTTCTTGTTGCTCTGTTTTTATAATTTAAACAGTAACACAGGCTCAGAGGAGGTGGAGTCATGAGTGCACAGGAGGCACCCAATCCTGGGAAGGAGCAGGCAAACAGTGGGAATGGGAATACAGCCACAGATGCCTCAACAACCAACAATACTACTCCACCACCAATTGCTGTAAAGAAAGAACCCGGGACATCGGAGAAGAGCAATGGGAAAGTTGGAGATGTCAACCCTACTGAGATCTGTGTTGTCATTGGAGGGAAGAATGGAGGAACAAGTGGAGGTGGACCCCGTAGAGCTCCAGCCGAGGGTATGTTTGCCCTTGGTACTCCTCCTCCAACGAAGAGCACAGACTCATGCATAGGTGTGTGGCTGTGTATTACCATTCATATACGGTACTTGAAGAAAAGTGTTTCAATTTTTTTTATATGTAGGTACGGTATATATTCTAGTGCTAATTTTCAAAGACAATGATTTTAATAAAGCTCATATCTGGTGATCTTTAGTAAACTGTTTTTATTCTAACAATTCTCTGTTAAAATATGCTCCAAATGAAAGTTTTCACCTCAAAAAAGTTTTTATTTTTTATTTTTTTATTTTAGTATAATTTTATTCATTTCATATTAAAAACAATGACAATCATTTAAAAAGAAAATTTAAACAAAACAAAATGAAAGGAAGCAGAAGAAGAAAACATTTCTTATCATATCTGCTCCTTATCAAACAATCAATTCAAACTATCAATTCAAACATAAATATACTTATTTGTAATACAAAATAATATAGTCTCATCAGAGATATACAGTCACATCAAAATATCTAATATAGTTTGTTAAATTAGAATCAACCTAAATGTAACTCTTTAACAAAATAGTTTTAATCATTTTCTTGAATATTAGTATGGATTTAACATTTTTTACATTGTCCTCAAGTCCATTCCAAAGATTAATTCCTCTTATTGTAGTTGACCTACCCTTTAAACTGGTTCTAAACTTAGGTTTAACAAACATTTCTATTCCCTTTAAATTATAGCAACTCATCCTTTTCACAAAATAGGTTTGAATGTTAGATGGTAGTGAGGAAGTGTGGGCCTTATACATAAGTAAAAGAATATTATAATCAACCAATTCATAAAACTTGAGTGATTTCAATTGACAAAATAAAGTATTCGAAGGATGACAATAAGATTTCCTCATTATAATTCGTACAGCTTTTTTTGCAAAATAAAAATAGGCTTAGTTGTTGTCCTACATGCTGTACCCCAAATATTTACACAATAAATTAAATGCGGAACTATAATCGTGTTATAAAGCAAGTGTAAAGCAGTATTATTTAACAAATCCCTTACTCTATACAATACCGCAATTGATTTAGATATTTTAGTTTTAACAATAGATATATGCTGTTTCCAAGATAATCTGTCATCAATAATTACACCCAGAAACTTTACCTCATTCACTCGACATATCTTAATACCATCAATTTCAAAAGAAAAATCCAAAGTTTTTTTTTTTTTTACTAAATATCATAAAATTGGTTTTCTCAATATTCAATGATAACTTATTTCGTTTAAACCAAATTTGTATCTTTTGGAACTCATTTTTTACCATCACAAACATATTTTCCAAGTCTTCACCCAAACAAAAGAAAGTGGTGTCATCAGCAAATAAAACACATTTGTTTTGACCATATATACCTTCCAAGTTAACATTCCTAATATTATTTTCAGCCTAACTATATTGCTAATAAATGATTTGGCAAATATTGGACAGTTTAGCTTACAAAAACTGTTTGTGTTTGTGCTGCAATTATTTTCTGTTAGGACCATGACAGCTGCTAATGAAAAAGGTTTGTTTGGAACAAACAATTATTTATGATTTTAAACAATTTGTTTTGTATTAATTTTTCTTGCATCATCAAAAATAGTATGTTTTTAAGTACCGTACTTGTGTTGAGTTTGAAATTCCAGTGTTGTGACAACTTGACTTAGAATACACACATACAGGTGCACCTCGGAAAATTAGAACACTGTGAAAAAGTTAAATTTTCCTTGTCAATCATTTCAGAATGCGAATCTCAAATATTATTCAGATTTTTTCGAGATGCATACTTGTACACAATAAATTGTTAAAAGCTGGCTTTATACCATCTATAATAATGCTAAAATATAGCCTTACTTTGTTGCTCCTGTACAATGTTCGTCTTTGTTTAGTGAATTTAGCACCATTGTTACAAATGACTTAATAATAATAATAATGAATTCAATTTATAACGCACTTTTCATTAATGAAAATCTCAAAGTGCTACAAGGAGCAACAGAATTAAATGACAATAAAACAGACAATAAAACAAATAATAAAACATTTAAAATCAATAACAATATCAGCTAAGATCAAAAGTAGAATCATGAGGAGGTAGAGTATGCTCGGTCGAAAAGAAAGGTCTTCAAGTCGCTCTTAAAGTCAACCACAGACTGTGGGGCTCTTAGACAGTCAGGAAGAGAGTTCCACAGGCGGGGGGCAGCCACACTGAAAGCCCGGTCTCCCATGGTCCTTAATTTGGTTCTCGGAATGTGAAGGAGATTGCTGTTCTGTGACCGCAGCGAACGGGTGGATGAGTATGGAATGAGAATATCCTTCAGATAATCTGGTGAAGTTCCGTGTAAGCATTGATGTGTAATGAGAGCAGTTTTGTACTGAATTCTGTAGGCAACAGGAAGCCAATGAAGGTTATGGAGAATGGGCGTAATATGTTCAAATTTACGAACTCTCAACAAGATCCTTGCTGCACTGTTTTGAATATATTGAAGTTTCTGAAGGTTTTTGCCAGGGATTCCAATAAACAGGGAGTTGCAGTAGTCGAGCCTGGAGGAGACAAAAGCATGGACGAGCTTCTCAGCATCGGAAAAAGTTAGGGATGGGCGAAGTCTGGAGATGTTTCGAAGATGGAAGAAGCAAGTTTTAAACAGATGCTTAATGTGATTTTCAAATGTAAGATTGGAGTCCATTTTTATTCCAAGATTAGTAACAGAGGTGGAGAGGGGGATGTCTTGTCCAGAAAAGGAAAGTCTTGTTATAGGAGATGTTTGACTTCTGGTAAAAAGAAAAGTCTCTGGAATCTGAAGCTTTCAACACAAATCCAAACATTAAAATGATGTAGAAGACCATCTTTCCAGCTTTTTGACGACAAAAATGTTTATGGTAAATACTTTTCAGAGAAATAAAGTCAAGTGGATTGCAGAGAATCATTTATCTGAGAAGTCTTAAGTTGCAGTGAAGTAACAGAAAAACGCAGTACCTGAATTATTTTGTCTGTATTCCTAATGAAACTATTGCTTTTTTTGTTTGATCGTTTTCTGCAGGCTCGTATGTATGTGCAGTTTGTGGGAAGAAGTACAAGTATTACAACTGCTTTCAGACACACGTCAGAGCACACAGAGGTAAGCAAAGGTGGGCGCCAGACCGCTAGGGAGCGCTAAAGCGCTAATCCGCTTATAGCGGACCTAAACAATTTGTCAGCGTTACAGCGGATTGACTAACTTTTATAATTCATAAGCGGATTTGTGCTGTTTTTATTTAAAATGCAGTACCGCTAATAACTAATTATCTATCAGTAAAAACGAAAAAACTTATTCACGGGCTCTTACGCTTTACTTTTTTCCCCCTTGGTGAGGGAGCAGAGAGGAGGGAGGGTAGGAGGGGGAGGGAGCAGAGGGGAGAGCAGACGCGGATCTACCATGTAGGCAAATGATGCCGTTGCCTGGGGCCCCCAATCAGCAGGGGCCCCGCCCCGGCCAGTCATCTACATCCTTAACATTGCTCCTGCTTGTTAATGTACATTTAACATAAAAATAATTATAGTTACAATGAAAATGATAATTAAAAACGCAATACAAAAACCGGTCGATTTCTGTATCCCTCTACTAAAAATGGACTATTCCATCTTGACATCTTCCGGGTCAGAGGTGAACTCGGGTGCTAACACTGTGGCTAGCTGGTTGTGCTCGGTGTCTTCATAAATCATGGGAGAACCCTGCTGTATCAAGCCAAATTAACGCGGCCGGAGGATTGTATTGGGTGTTTTGTGTCAACCACTCGATGGTGAGTAGTTTGTTTTATGTATTTGGGTTCCTTTTATGAAATAGAAATGCGGTTGCGACACGCCCACTCCATTTATGTATTTGAGATTTAAAAGTGTTCTTAGTGATTAAAAGATCATTCTCTTTTTGTTAATTTCGTGGCCGAATAGAATATATATACGTAAAGTATTGTAAATAAATCCTTTGATTTTTGTAATTTCATCCTTTTAGGATCATTTTAGTTACTTTTCATTAAATCTGTTGACTACCTATAGAACTTTGGAATTGGTTTAATTTATTTTGGGTTGCGCAACAAAAAAGAAATTACCGTAAATTTCGGATTATAGGTCGCACCTTTTTATGTTTTTTTCAAGGCCTGCGACCTATAATCCGATGCGACCTATTTATGGATTTTTTTCCATATTTTTAGACCAATTTTTGACTCAGATATCAGCCTGTTTCACTTTAACAGAAAAATTGTGCAGTACCACTTTCGGCCACTAGGGGCGCTGTGGCGCTGTGCAGTACCACTTCCAGAGTACACCGACCCAAGAAGAAGAAGACCGTATGGTTTCTAGTCAGGTGTCCCAAAAACGGCTCCTGTGCTCAGACTGACTGTGTGCCTGCTGGCCTGGATGTAGCTCGTTAGCTTTGTGTTTCTTAGCCGTTTTTTTTGCAAGATAAGTCAAGAACCACTCAGCGGATTTTTCTGAAACTTACAGAATGGAATCACAGTGTGGATGTTTACAAGTGAGTACCGGTAGCTTTATTAGATGTTTGAGATTTAAAAAAAACAATCTTTTAGCTTAGCTTTTTTGTTAGCTCGTGGCTGTTATTCTGTTTACCGGTATGTTAGAAATAGCTTCAAAACCACTCGGTGTCATACCTGTCAAGTCTCCCGTTTTGGCCGGGAAACTACCGTATTTTACCCCTCTTTCCCGTCGTCATCCCGAATTATTATTTTCCGAAATTTCCCGTA
>JBBPBX010047489.1:0-12384 GCA_038048925.1 Garcialebias charrua | reverse complement strand
AATAAAGTCCAGTTGATCCTGTATTGAACGCCTTTTTTGATTTTATCATGTCCTGGACGACTGAGAATCTTCACCAGCATAAGACATTAGTGCTTTTGAAATTGCGGACCTAAATAAATTAATAAGTGCTTTAGAAATAGCGGAACTAATTTTTGGATTAGCGCTGCCCAGCACTGGAGGTAAGATGTTGCAATGTTTTGTACACAATGTAAAAATCTTTCCAAAATAGTTAAGACTGTAAAATGTAATTTAAAAATTTGCTCTGATATTCAGATTTTATGAGCATTATGTACAAATGCACATACCACATTAGCAGTGCATCAAATAATGAAATTAGATACTTAAAAAAAAAAGATTTTTTTACACTGTGTATTTCTCAAGAAAAACATAAGAACAGAGGCATATTTCTGTCTGTGTTGTGTCACCTCTTCAGACAGTACTCTCAAAGTGTTTGAGAACATTTGAGCACATTTATGATGATCTTGAAATTGTTTTACAGTTCTTTGATGACACAGGGTTTTAGGTTTTCAACGTTTAGCACCCTTCTTTTTCACTTTTTGTTTTATAATGCACCATATGGTTTCACTGGATGATAGATTTGGTCTAATACTTACAAAAAAAACAAATATTTAGTAAGTTGTATGTGATCGATACTACTGTACTATGAGCAGCAGCAACTCCAAACAATACAAACAGCCAAAACCAAAAATCATACAGTAGTTCCTCGTTTATCGCAGGGGATCCGTACCCTGAAGCCCTGCAGTAAGTTAAAAACGGCGAAGTAGGAATAGTAGTACAAGTATTAAGGAGTAGTTTATTTTAGTATATATATATATATATATATATATATATATATATATATATTTTTTTAAATTTATTTAAAAAAATAATAAAACATGATAGGGCGAATCTTCGAAAAACGAACTGCAAAGTAGCGAGGGACTACTGTACTTAAAATACAGTACAGCCTTTCTTATTAATGTTGATGTTAAAATAATTTGTAAAGTCTTATCAAAAAGACTAGAGAAGATAACTCCTGTTATTATACATCCAGACCAAACCGGATTCATAAAAGGAAGACACTCGAACACAAACACTCGCAGATTATATAATGTAATAGAGTATTCGTATTTTAAAAATATTGAAACAGCTATTTTTTCTTTAGATGCTGAAAAAGCATTCGATAGAGTAAATTGGAATTTTTTATTTGCTACCTTAAATAAATTTGGTTTTGGGAATTACTTCATTAACTGGTTAAAAATATTATATAGTTCACCAACAGCGTGCGTCAGGACAAATAATCAATTATCTTCAAGCTTCTGTTTACAGAGGGGCACCAGGCAAGGTTGCCCACTTTCACCAGCATTATTTGCTATTTTTATTGAACCTTTAGCAGCAGCAATAAGGCAAA
This sequence comes from Garcialebias charrua, assembly GCA_038048925.1. Classification (NCBI taxonomy): domain Eukaryota; kingdom Metazoa; phylum Chordata; class Actinopteri; order Cyprinodontiformes; family Rivulidae; genus Garcialebias; species Garcialebias charrua. Next base: position 10,973 of record JBBPBX010047489.1, on the reverse strand, counting down.
GTGCTGATATTAAAGGCATAAAGGGTAGAAACATAGAACATAAAATTAGTCTTTATGCTGACGATGTTTTGCTTTTTCTTGAGAACTCAGGAAACTCAATATCTAATGTTATAAAGTTAATAAACTCATTTTCAAAAGTTTCTGATTATTCTATAAACTGGACAAAATCTACAGTTCTTCCAATAAATTGCGTGTTTAATAATTCTCTTAATGAAAGACTACAATCAGGTAACATTAAATATTTAGGTGTTAATATCTCTCCTAAATTGGAGGATTTAATAAAATTAAATCATATCCCACTATTAAAGAAAATTGAAGACGATCTTACTAGATGGAGATCTCTACCCATATCACTTATGGGAAGAGTTGCCTCAGTAAAAATGATGGTGCTGCCGAGAATAAATTATTTATTCTCAATGATTCCAAATAAACCTTCAACTGAATGGTTTAAGTCCCTGGACTCTTCTATATCTAAATTCCTTTGGAAAAATAAAACTCCACGTATTAGTTTAAAAACATTACAGAAATCTAAAGATACCGGAGGATTAGAACTTCCAAACTTTTATTACTACTATTTAGCCAACAGGTTACAATATATATCAAAGTGGTTAAAACCGAATGCACTAGATGAAACTTGGATAGATATAGAACAAACTTTATGTAATAATATTAGGATTTCAGATCTACCATTTATCAGTACAGATTTAAAAAGACATGTCTGCTTTAAGAGCATCAATATTAGCTCATCTCTGACAGCATGGTGGGAGTATCTGAAAATGACAAAGTCTTCACTACTCCCATGTAGACATACACCTCTCTGGAACAATCCTGACATTCAACAAGAAAATAATATGTTAAATTTCCCAGGTTGGAGAATGAAAGGTATTGAATGTCTGGAACACATATTTGAGGGTATAGACTTTATTCCATTTAATAAATTAATAATACAATATGACATTGATAATAAATATTTCCTACAATACCAACAAATTAAGTCAATTGTAAAAAAGAAATTTAAGCTTAATAAAACATTGTTGGAAACACCAACATGTGTGTTAGAGTTTATTAATTTTCAACCACCCAAATTATTATCTAAAATATACAAAAAATTGTCTAGAATCGATGACTCGATAGCACTACCTGTTGAAAAATGGGAGTCAGATTTATCAATCAACTTTGAACAAAAAATTTGGTCTCAAGTATGTTCAAATACTTTTAAATTGACTAGAATCTCCAATTTACAATTAATACAATATAAGGTTCTCTATAGAGTACATTATACAGGTCAGCGAATGTTTAAGATGGGCTTTACACCATCTAACAAGTGCTCACAGTGCATAAGTAATACACCTGATGATTATATTCACGCGCTCTGGTTCTGTCCACCCGTTCAGAGGTTCTGGGTACAGGTATGTGAAGACTTGTCTAAATGTTTGAAATTTAATATCCCACTCTCTCCATCTGTTTGCTTATTGGGTATCTTTGAAGATGTTATACTAGAAAAAAATACATCCTATATGCTTTTCACTGCCTTATGCATCGCAAAGAAAACCATACTCGTAAATTGGAAAAATAAAAATAATCTTAGCATTAATCAGTATAAAAATCTTCTGTTAGATCATATTAGTCTTGAAACAGCATCTGCCGACACATTGGATCAATCTATTTGGCATTCTTTGATCGGCTCCGTTACGTAGTGAGGGTGGGGGGTCTGGGATGTGGCCTTGTGGGGCATTGGGACTGGAGGGGGTTGGGGTTTGGGGCGCCGGGGGGTTGGGGCTGCTTGGGCGGGGAGGACCTTGTCTTCGACCTGGGGAGGACCGGGGGGGTTCTGGGGGATATCTGCTAGGGGCGGCATGCGGGCCCTCGGGTGGTCGGTGGCGGCGGTCATGGGTCGCCGGTCGGTGACCCGGCTGTGCTGGGGTGGTTTCGGGGTGGGTGCCGGGGGCTTGGGACTCTGGGGGCGTGTCGTCCCCGGGCTTGGGCCTGGTGGGGGTCGGGGGTCTTGGGCTCTGGCGGGCGGGTCGCCGGGCTATGGGCTGGCTGGCGCTCTGGTGCCCGGCTCTGGCCGGGGGCTCTCGGCTCGCTGGTGGGTTGGGGTTCATATGCTGGGGGGTGGGTGTCTGGGGGCGTGACTGGTGGCCAATGGGAGGGGGCGGGCAAACCCAGCCTGGGTGTCTAATGTGTTATGTGTTTTGAAAGTTGTTAATATGAAGGGTGGGTGTAGTATTTCTTCTGGGGTGGGGATTAGGTGGATGTCCTGGATGATGGTCTTGGACTATGCTTGGCCGGTGTGCGGGCCCCGGTTGGGGCCTGTTCTTGGTGCTTCCTGGCTCTGTCGGCGGTTGGGCGGGCGCTCTTGGCCGTGTCGTCCATGTGGGATTTTGTGTCTTCTTGGACGGCGGGCTGACTGCGGTTCGCAGGGGTCGTGGCGGCCCTGGTGGGTGTGGGCTGTTGGTTCTGCTGTTGGCGGCCCTCGGGGCCGTGTCCCTCTCTGGTCTTGGCTCAATGTCCTGGCGGTCGGAGAGGTGTTTCTTTTACCTCGCTCCTTGGGTGGACCTTGGCGAGCTGGGGGGGTACGCAGGGTCAGCGGGGGAGCTGACTCGCTGTGGGAGCACTGTTCCTGCAGATATTTTTCTCCCCATCCCTCAACACGCACCTCCGCCCTCTTCATCTTAAATTAATACATGTAGGGAATTTGGGTCTCGGGTGTGCTGCAATGGTTTTACATCTCTGTTGTTAAGAGCACCTGGGACTCAATTTTATATACACTTTAGACATTCATTCATAAACATCTTCATAAAAGTCACATATAGGGAATGGAGTGAGCACTATGGCTATGGGTGGCGGGATGACATCAATCTCGCCCCCATGCCTATGCTCACTCAACATTATGCATCTAGACAATTAGGGCCTGGGTTAGAGTTGGAGTGGAGGGGAAACTGGTACAATGCTAGCCTTTGCTCCTTCTCTTTCCCTTTTAAGTACACTTTACAACAACACTCACCAACAGTACATTTGGGGACGGGGGTGTGTGTGTCGGGGTCTTGATTTGTTAATTTCAATTTTATTTATTTATGTATTTATTTATATATATATATATATATATATTATTTATTTATTTTTCTCTTACCCCCCTGGTTGCCTGGCGGACATTCTGGGGGTGGGCCGTCAGGGGTTGTGCTGGGGTGTGGGGGGGTTCGGGGCCTGCGGGTTCGCCGTGGGCGGGGCTGGCAGTGCGCTCCCCCTGGGGCTGCTTGGACTCGGGTGTCCTGTCCTGTCGGCGGGGCGCGGGGTGGGCCGGATCTTGGATGTCTGCTGCTCTCCACCCCAGAATGAATGGGCCTACCTCCTGGGTTTGGATGTGGGCTGCCCCATGTAGGGAGCAGGTACATGTCTTGGACCTAGGGGGTATAGAGTGTGCATCGGGATTATGAATGGAGCGTGTCGTTATTGTTTGTCTTTCTGTGACTGAGGGTGAGGATGAGGGTGGGTCTGAATGAGTGTGTCTGTGTATGAATGTTTAAGTGTCAGGCTGGGACTTGGACTGCCCCCTCTCTGATACTTCTGAGGCTACCTAGTGTCGCGCTCCTGCCACGTGGCCCCCTGGTGGGTGTTCCTCTGCCTGCGGGCGTGCTTGGGGCCCTCACTATCTGGGGCTGGGCGCTTGGGCGTTTGTCGGCTCGGCCTGGTGGCTGCCTGGTGGGGCTCGGGTCCTCTGGTCCTGTCGGGTCTGGACCTGAGGGATGGGCGTCCCCGGTGCCCGAGCCTCGGTGACCGGCCCTGGGGCTACGTCGGTGCAGCGGGCTCCGGCGGGGGCCTGTGTATTTGTCGCTGTTGACCCCGGGGGGTCATTGTGTGTGGTCCCTGGTGGGGTTCGTCCGGTTCTTCCCCTTGGTCGGATCTGGGGAGTGGACGAGTGGCTCGTCCTGTTCGGGTGGTCCTGGGGACTCTGGGCTCGGGGTCCTTCCTGGGGTCTTGGGCTTTGATCGCCCCTTCGTCTGTCTCGGGCTTTGGGGGGACGGATCTCTGATGCTTCACAATCGCTACTAAATGTTCTATTGGAGGAACCTTATTCACTTATGCATGCTCACAACCACACACAAATGGATGCAGGGATGTATATGTAGATATATGTAGATGGGTATATAAATGAATATAAATATATATGTATGTATACTGTATATATATTTGTAGGTATGGGTATGTGTATTTATAGAAATCTACTGCAAGGTCATGAATATTATCAGTCTTTATGCTTGTATGTTTCGTTGCTGTGTTCTGTCATGTGCTTTGCAGGATTGTGGACGGAGGTTTGGTGTGTTTGCCTTGTGCTCTTTTTGTGGATAATTGTTGTTTTGTTGTCTCACTTTCTCTTTTCTTTCTTAAAAAAAAACATATTGGAGTGAGAGGATGGCTATAAGGTGTGAAGGGAGGCCATCTATAAATGGAAAAAAAAAAGAAAAAAAAATACAGCCTTTCTGAAGCAGTGCATACATCTGTTTAATTAAACAGGCCAGTGTGGATTCAAATTGCATTTCTCTTTGTCTTTTAACCAGGGAGGATTTACTTTTTTCTGGAGAAAGAGCTAGAATGTGTCTTACTCAGGAAAGAAAAAAAAAAAAGAGAACTGATCAGTGTTTGTACACATGCTGGATATTATAATAAAAATGTTTATGAGCAGAAAATACAAGGCAAAAGAGAGAAGTGGTGGTTCTGGTGATATCAAGAATATGTCTGTTTTCTTATGTAATTTTAAAAACACATTAGATGTTAAATAAGCACATGACTCATGAGGGACTTCATAGTAGGGGTGCAGGAAAAAAAAGAAGATTTTTTAAAAGAATTGAGATTCTTATTCCTGGCGATTCAGAATCGATTCTAAAATCCCCAAAATATTTTTTTATTTTTTATTTATTCATTTATTCATTTATTTATTTATTTATTTATTTTACATTAAAACCCAAAAGATAAAGAAAATAAAACCATATCTCATAGTATATGAAATAATACATAAAATGAAAGGTGGCAGAAAGAAGAAGAAATCTGACCCGAACCAGTGACCTCCAGGACCCGATAAGGATAAAGCGAGTAAAGATGATGGATAGATGGCTTTTGTTGAAAAGATTTACCAAACAAATCTTTTAAACAAAATCCATCCATACACATTTGAAACATGGATGAATGCAATAAGGAGGAGGAAGGAATGTGCGGATCAGCTCTGTGAGGTGCTGGCTGACATCTTCACCACCTCACTTGCACTGGAGTCAGTTCCCACCTGCCTGAAGACCGCCACCATCATCCCAGTCCCAAAGAGCTCCACAGTGACTGGTCTGAATGACTATAGACCGGTGGCCCTCACCCCGATAGTCGCTAAATGTTTTGAGAAACTGGTCATGTCCCACATCAAGACAACCGTCAACATCAACGAGGACCCTCATCAGTATGCATACCGCGAGAACCGATCAACAGAGGACGCCATCTCCTCTGTGGTCCACATTGCTCTCACCCACCTGGATCAGAAGGACTCATACGTGCGTATGCTCTTTGTGGACTTCACATCTGCCTTCAACACCATGATCCCCCAAACTCTGATAGACAAACTATCCACACTTGGACTAAGCCCCTCCGTTTGTAACTGGGTCTTAGACTTCTTAACAAACAGACCACAGTCCGTGAAGTAGGGCTGGGCGATATGAGGAAAATATTATATCGCGATATTTTTTGGCTATATCACGATACACGATATATATCGCGATATCTCCAAAATCAATGAAAAAATGATTCAAAATTGATTAAAAAATGTCAACACTAAATTTGAACAAACTTAAATATTTTATTTTAACCATCAATTGCACACATAAATAAAAAGTACTTCAAGCAAAAAGGAAGAATACATAATTTAAACTTAAAAAGGTGCTCTTGTGCTTTTAACATTAAAAAAATATTAAATCAAAACAATTAAGGCCTTTAAAATACAAAAACAAAAGTGTAAACAGTGGCCATAAAATTTACTGACCCAGAACAGTCACAGGTAACAACTCTCAACTATTTGCATGTGCTAGTAATTTTTAACAACAAACCACAAAATGTGCACAAGTTTCAAACTGTGCCAAGTTCAGGCAATGTCTGCAAAACCTCTGAACAAGAACAGATTTATCACAGTGAGCCTCTGTGTACTGTATCCGGTTTTATTGTGAAAGGGTCAGGGGTTGTTTCCGGATTCACGAAGACGTTCTCTAAAGTTGCTCTACAAAGTGTCGCATTGAATCCTTGTGTAAAACACGACAGCCTCCACTCAGAAACGTGAACCGAGAGGTGGAGACATTATTAAATCAGCTGTATCGCTAAAGACACGGTCAGTCTCAGCTGTGGAAGAAGACGGCTAACGCGTTAGCCATCTTGTTAGCCGCTAAGGACCGTGTCTTTAGCGATAATGATAAAATGCTGATTTATTAATGTCTCCACCTCTCTATGCGGTGCACGCATGACTAAGCTCAGACCCGTGGTTTGTTTTAAGGAAGCAGCAGCTGTAAAAACACTTGGTTCTGCCGTTCATGCTCCACTCCGCTGTTTAAATGGTGAAAAAGATTCGTAGTTCAGACCTTTCTTCGGGACTATTTTCAGCATCGTCTACAAAAACATTTTTTATGCCCTCATCTGACAATTTAATCCAAACTAGCTCAGAACATTGTTTTCCCCCCTCAGCAGCGTGCAGCGCTCTTCATATCTGCCGTGTTTACATGTTGTGCTGAAAGTCTCGCGCGCGGCTCCTGCAGCCTGCAGGAAGGAGGGGGGCGAGTGGGGGCCCGCGCGACAGCAGGAGGATCCTCGATATACACGATATAGCCCTTTTAACCATCGTACATTTAAAATATCGCGATACATCGAGTATATTCGATATATCGCCCACCCCTACCGTGAAGATCCACAACTTCTCCTCCACCATAACCCTCAGCACTAGCTCTCCCCAAGGATGTGTGCTGAGCCCTCTTCTGTTCACTCTGCTCACATATGATTGTACAGCCACACATCCAGGCTGTCATATTGTTAAGTTTGCAGATGATACAGCGGTGGTGGGATGCATCACAAACAATGATGAGTCCAGCTACAGGCAGGAGGTGGAACACCTGGAGAGCTGGTGCAAAGAGAATAACCTTCACATGAATGTGAAGAAGACAAAGGAGATGATTGTGGACTTCAGAAGGAACAAACACACCCACACCCCACTGAACATAAGTGGATCTGCGGTGGAAGTGGTCTCCAGCTACAAATACTTGGGTGTACACTTGAATGATAACCTCAGCTGGAGCAACAACACCACCAGCCTGATCAAGAAAGGTCATCAGAGACTCTACTTCCTCAGACGGCTGAGACGAGCTGGTCTGAGCAGCCCAGTCCTCACCTCCTTCTACAGGTGTGCAGTGGAGAGCATCCTGTGCTCCAGCATCAACGTGTGGCATGGAGGCTGCACAGTTGCAGAGAGGAAAGCTCTACAGAGAGTGGTGAAGGCTGCACAGAAGTCTGTTGGAGTCAGTCTCCCCACCATCACAGACATTTACACCTCCAGATGCAGGAAAAGAGCCACCTGCATCATGAAAGACCCCACTCACCCAGCACACTCACTCTTTGCCCCACTCCCCTCAGGACGGAGGTTGAGGAGCATCAAATGTAGAACCACTAGACTGAGGAACAGCTTCTACCCTGAGGCTGTTAGACTCATGAATAAATAATCAATACGAATAAACACTGCAAAATATCACATCATGCTGATGCTGATCTGTTTTCTTGTTGCTGTGTTCATCTGTGACCATCTGCTCATACAGACTCGTGTTCGTGCTGCTGTTTATAATGATGTTTTTCTATTACATTAGGGCTTAGTGTATTACTAGTTGATGTTTTTCTTAGTTAATCCTAGATGTTATTACTGTTTTTCTCTTGCATTTGTTGTTGGATGTAACTGGGACCCTGTGTACATAATCTCGTTTTCATCACATGTACCACATGCGGTGCAAATGACAATAAAGACTCTCTGACTCTGACTCTCTCTGAATATGATTTTGAAGTCTATTTTATTTTGAGTTAAATGTTTATGCAATACAGTAGGCTGAAATCTTTGTTTACGTTTGTGTTTTGAATTATTTGTGATGGACTGGAGACATGTCCAGGGTGTCCCCTGCCTCTCGCACAGTGACTGCTGGATATAGGCACCAGTGACCTCCGGGACCCGATTAAAGCTGCTGCATTCTATTCATATACCCATCTGCTCACAATTCAGGCAGCTGTATTTATACTGTATTATTTGGCATTGGTAATGTTTGCTACAAGCATACATTATTGTTTTAAATAAATGTTTTATTTGTTTACATTATTGTTTAATCTTTTCATGATTTCAATTGAAAATTGTTTCAGAATCGAAAATCGTTTCAAAATCGAAAATCGATCCTGGAATGAAAATCGTTTTAGAATCGAAAATCGATTTTTAATCGAATCAGTGCATCAAAAATCGGAATCGACTCGATTCTCCAGACACTGAGAGATTCGCACCCCTACTTCATAGTTCTTTTTTCTATTTTTCTTTTGCCTATAACTAAAAGTGTTTATTTTGATTCGTGAATGCAGAAATATTTTCAGAACATTGATTTTCTAAATTGTTCAGAGTGCATGCAATTACATTCACAGCAGAAATGAGTTTCTTTATTATCTTTTTGTATGTGGTGTTGCCTGGGGTACCAAAGATTACATTTATTCGTTATTCATCTTGCTTTGTCTTTTGTCATTAGTAATTTTCCCAGAATTTAGGAACTTATTGATATTGTGCTCTGTAATTATCAAATAGTGCTGAGATGAAAATTAAAAGTCCTTATTAATAAGACTTTTGCACTTTTTTAATGCCTCACATTGTTGTCTGTAAACCTGAGGAAATAATGAAATTTAAATGTTCCCTTCTGCTACAAAGGTAGCATCAAAGCTGAATTAAAGTATGTGATGGAAAGTTAGCATGGCCGTGCATGCCACAGTAGAGCCTTTGTTATCAAGCCTCTGATTCTTTCATGCCAACATGCTATTAATAAAGCACATGCTTGTAAGCTGCTACTTTTTCTTTTTTAACAAGTAAAATGAGGAACAGCCGCTTAACAGTACCGTACTCTTAGCAATTTGTATATACTGTATACAGTATTACCATGAAATTAATACAACTTATAAACCTTTTATTGTCATAAAAAATAATTTTTATGTGAAAAAATTGAGTCTATTATAACATTTTGGCAAAAATCTATTCAAGCACGTTCAAATCTTTTTTGTCATTATAGAATCAGAGAGCATGGTTGGAGATGGTCTGCCTCAGACACCCAATAGTAAGTACACTTTTGTCCTCTTACCACTAAACAAATTTAGCTTTTATTTGCATGATATAAAAGTTGGTTAACTTGTCTTTTTATAGATGTACTTTAGAAAGGGTAATCTTAGACTTAGCTTAAAACTGTGAATGCTGTAGGCAGATACCAGTAATTACAGTAGTACTTTAAAATATATAATTTACTATTGTTTTGCTAGAAAATAAAAGTTAAATTTGGTGGTAAAAATGCTGACTGTCGGTTCTCTGAGAGCAGGATTTATCAGGCTTCCTTAACATGAAAACCAAAGTTTGATTTGGACTAAAAATACTTGCGCCTCAGAGTAGTACTTGAGTTATTTATACATCTACCTACACACGCTCACTGCAGTCAGTATGTGGATGTGCAAACTGCTTAAAGGTAGCAACATTAACTTAGCAGAGAGAAAGAAAAGAACAAGAAAGTTAATTCTCAATAGTCCAGGTATCAAATCCGCTCATTCTCAATCAGTTCATCTGGACAGTTGAACTGATTGAGAATGAGCGGAAAGAAAAGAACAGTTTATGCGGACTTAAAAGAGCAGTTTTAGTCGAGAATTACAAGCAAAATATAACCTTTCAAGTCTGTGACAGTGTTAAAATGTAGGCCAGAGAGGCAGCATACAGTAGTGAAGAAATCTTGATTAGATTAAATCCTTATGAGAATAGAACAACCTGCAAAGCACCTTTCATTGTGCTGCATATTTGTACTTGATCATGTCTGGCATAATAATGTAATACTATGAATAATGTAAACTAACAAAAAGTGATTAAATAGAGTTTAGGATGAAACCAGAAAATTTATATTGCTCTGTTTAAAAAAGGCGTTAAACTTCGACCAGGATTCATTAAACAAAATCTATCCGCTGGTCTCATACCATGAATGTCACCAATTGGTGTCCAGGGTAGAGTAGTGAGTGATGCCTTTAAACTGCAGTTTGGCAAACCAAGTCTCAACCAGCTCATTTAAAAAAACCAAAAGATTCAACCTGGAATAGCACAAATTAGCACAGAGGCTTGATTTCAGCAGACCTATTAAAGTGAATGTTCAGATTTTTAAAAGTGGGGTTCTGTGGGAACTTTGCGAACAATTAATACTGTATCTTTCTTTTTTTAGATAGGTCTGTTAACGACCTCAGTTTCAAGGAATGGGGTTTAATTCTGAGCAGCGGCTAACAACTAGTTTGACCATTGCGAGACCAAAGTGGCTTTCTGTCATCTTAATACAACAACTTCTATTTAAAATTGTCTTGATGATTCATGCAAAAATTGGTTTATAAATCTTTACACCACTGTCAGTTCTGTCTTGCATGGTTATTTATGTTTAAATAAATGTTGTGGTCATTTTCAAACACAATAGCTGTGTGTCTGGTACAATATCACAATATTTCTAATGGAATACCCATGTCATGGTACATGGCACTACTTCTTATATTCGCAATAATGTTTGCATTACATTACTGCCTATAGTCGTACTACTGTTTACATTCACTGTTTACATTTATTACTACTGTTTTCATTCAATACTACTGTTTACATTTATTACTACTGTTTACATTTGCACTACTTTTTATATCTACACTACTGCTGATATATA
>JBBPBX010047488.1:0-11089 GCA_038048925.1 Garcialebias charrua | reverse complement strand
AGACCAGCTAGCACCAGACTCACCTCATCAAAGTGACCGCAGCAGAAGTGAGAGGTAGTCTCAGAAGGATCAACCCTCATAAAGCTACGGGTCCAGACAACATCCCAGGGAAAGTTCTGAAGGAATGTGCGGACCAGCTCTGTGAGGTGCTGGCTGACATCTTCACCACCTCACTTTCACTGGAGTCAGTTCCCACCTGCCTGAAGACTGCCACCATCATCCCAGTCCCAAAAAGCTCCACAGTGACTGGTCTGAATGACTATAGACCGGTGGCTCTCACCCCGATAGTCGCTAAATGTTTTGAGAAACTGGTCATGTCCCACATCAAGACAACCGTCAACATCAGCGAGGACCCTCATCAATATGCATACCGCGAGAACCGATCAACAGAGGACGCCATCTCCTCTGTGGTCCACACTGCTCTCACCCACCTGGATCAGAAGGACTCATACGTGCGTCTGCTCTTTGTGGACTTCACATCTGCTTTCAACACCATGATCCCCCAAACTCTGATAGACAAACTATCCACACTTGGACTAAGCCCCTCCATCTGTAACTGGGTACTAGACTTCTTAACAAACAGACCACAGTCCGTGAAGATCCACAACTTCTCCTCCTCCACCATAACCCTCAGCACTGGCTCTCCTCAAGGATGTGTGCTGAGCCCTCTTCTGTTCACTCTGCTCACATATGATTGTACAGCCACACATCCAGGCTGTCATATTGTTAAGTTTGCAGATGATACAGCGGTGGTGGGATGCATCACAAACAATGATGAGTCCAGCTACAGACAGGAGGTGGAACATCTGGAGAGCTGGTGCAAAGAGAACAACCTTCACATGAATGTGAAGAAGACGAAGGAGATGATTGTGGACTTCAGAAGGAACAAACACACCCACACCCCACTGTATAGGTGGATCTGCGGTGGAGGTGGTCTCCAGCTACAAGTACCTGGGTGTACACTTGAATGATAACCTCAGCTGGAGCAACAACACCACCAGCCTGATCAAGAAAGGACATCAAAGACTCTACTTCCTCAGACGGCTGAGACGAGCTGGTCTGAGAAGCTCAGTCCTCACCTCGTTCTACAGGTGTGCAGTGGAGAGCGTCCTGTGCTCCAGCATCAACGTGTGGCATGGAGGCTGCACAGTTGCAGAGAGGAAAGCTCTACAGAGAGTGGTGAAGGCTGCACAGAAGTCTGTGGGAGTCAGTCTCCCCACCATCACAGACATTTACACCTCCAGATGCAGAAAAAGAGCCACCTGCATCATGAAAGACCTCACTCACCCAGCACACTCACTCTTTGCACCACTCCCCTCGGGACGGAGGTTGAGGAGCATCAAATGTAGAACCACTAGACTGAGGAACAGCTTCTACCCTGAGGCTGTCAGACTCATGAATAAATAAATAATAAGAATAAACACTGCAAAATGTCACATCATGTTGATACTGATCTGTTTCTTGTTGCTGCGTTCATCTGTGACCATCTGCTCATAATGACTCATGTTCGTGCTGCTGTTTATAATGATGTTTTTCTACTACATTAGGGCTTAGTGTATTACTAGCTGATGTCTCTCTTAGTTAATCCTAGATGTTATTATTGTTTTTCTCTTGCATTTGTTGTTGGATGTAACTGGGACCCTGTGTACATAATCTCGTTTTCATCACATGTACTACATGCGGTGCAAATGACAATAAATACTCTCTGACTCTGCGCCAAGTTTAAAATCACTTTGAAACAAATTTTCATTGATTTATCATTTTGCTTGTAAAAACGAACATAGTTGAATGATACAACATATATATGTTGTGCCAGTTTATGCATAGTTCCAACATCATGTCACAATACCTTTAAATGTCTGTGATACAGTTTTGGAGAATTATTTAAGAGTGTTTTTTTTAATGAAAATATAGCAGACTTTCTAATTAAAGTAAAGAAGCAAACATATTATTTTCTTACAAACAAATTAAGAAATGCCATATCAAATGTAAAAAAAGAAGAAGAAGAAAAGAAAATTTCCTCAAAATTTAGTTTGTTTGTTTATGTAATTCCTAAAAGGTAGAGGAATGGTTTCTCAATTGCTCATAACTCATAACCCCAACATGTCTGGGATGTTTCACAGGTGAGGTAACTGCAGAGGAATTGCAGCAGCGTCTGAATGGTGCAAAAGAGCGTGTGTTGTCTCAGCCCCACACCGAACAACGCTCACAGACTGCTTACTCTGGAGAACAGCAGAGCAGTAGCAGTGCGGGAGAGGAGAGAGGGCCAGGTAGGATGGAGGGAAGGGTTCTTGTCTCTGTCTGATCCTACCAAATCTTGCTTTTTAGTCATTAAAATGTTGTTTGGTTTTAGTTCATTTGATTTTTATGGATAAATAATGAAAAAATAATCACTGACCAAGATCATATCAGACATATATATGCTATTCAAACTTGATACATTTTTCATTTATAATAAATTGTGGATCTTAATAATTACACAACACTTAAGGTTTACATTTTTCTTACATGTTTAATACATGTTGTGCCACTTATTTTTACCCCCTTTTTTATTTTTTTACAGGGAATACAGAACCTGAAGCAGAATCGTCTAATGGTGATTCATTACTCGAATGGCTTAACACATTTAGACGCACCGGTAATGCTACTCGGAGCGGGCAGAGTGGCAACCAGACATGGAGGGCTGTCAGCCGGACCAATCCTAACAGTGGGGAATTCCGCTTTAGCCTGGAGATCAACATAAACCACGATCAGTCTGAGCCTGGAGAGCATAATGACAGTGTGAACGCTGCAGATCCAGCAGAGCTTCCTCCCGTAAACACAACTGTGCCCTCTATACGCACTGGTACCTCACTCTCCAGCCCTCGCCCTTCAGCTGCACCAAGGTCAGCCCCCTATCCCTCCCCCAGTCAGACCAACAGTAGAAGGATGGAGACACGACGCACACGCAGCAGCACTACCACGCTTTCTCTAAGCCCCCCTGTACTTCCTCCAGAGGCAACCCCAGCTGCTACTCAAAGGAGGGCTACGTCTTTGCACTTATCAGCACCTTCTCCCACTGTTCCCAATCCTCCTGTTGCTCAAACTACACCCGCTCAGCATCTGCTCCCGGATATAGAGGTTGAACGTGGGCATGACGACATGTCTGCTTCTCAAGACTGTCCTTGGGTGTTACCCAATTCTGAATCACAAGCTCCAGCTGCAGGACACGAATCTCGCAGCAGTAGGACTCGATCACGAGGTCGTGCACGTAGGACTGCAACAGGGAGTGGAGCTTCGTCTCGTGTGTCAAGACGAAGTCGTTCCCCTTTACACAGAACACCTGTTATCAGTACCGCCCCACCATCCAGCAGTGTACCCATTGCTTTTACCATCCACACTCAGCCAACCAGTGTAACAACGTCTGTGTCGATGGAGACCGGGGAGCCTATATCGGAACCTGCTGCTTTATCAGAGGCAGCTGTGGAAGCTGTACAGCATGAGAGGGAATCACAAACAGTAGGAGCAGGAGGGTCAGCGGTGAGACGGCACCCGACCATCATGTTGGACCTGCAGGTGAGAAGAATTCGACCTGGGGAAAACCGAGATCGGGACAGCATTGCTAGCAGAACACGTTCACGCGCTCGGGTCGCAGAGAACACCGTCACGTTCGAAAGCGACAGCGGCGGATTTAGACGCACCATCTCCCGTTCCGAGCGAGCCGGAATCCGCACTTACGTGAGCACTATTCGGATTCCCCTGAGGCGCATCAGTGAGACGGGCCTGGGAGAACCCAACTCCACTGCCTTACGCTCCATCTTGCGCCAGATAATGACTGGATTTGGGGAGCTTAGCTCTCTAATGGAGACGGAGGCTAGTTCTGAAACTGTTGCACCTAGCCATGCAGATGTTACGGGGACAAATGGTAACACCAACCCGACACGTCATCTACATTCACATGAGAGTGTTTCTGGCCAGGATGGTCCAGGGGAGGTAGTGTTGGAGAGGGAGCGGCTGGTGGGGCGTGAGGAAGAGCAAAGTGGACAAGCTGGACTTCAGGGTGGAGGAGTTGGCACCACCGATGGACGGGCAAGCAGTAGGGACACAAACAACTTGGTAGAAAATGGCACTCTACCTATTCTGCGGCTGGCTCACTTCTTTTTGCTCAACGATGAGGACGACGAAGAACATCCCAGGGGCCTGACCAAAGAGCAAATTGACAACCTCTCCACACGTACATACGGTCAAGCCAGCCTGGAGGGGGAAGTGGGTCGTGCATGTAGTGTTTGCATCAATGAATACGCTCAAGGCAACAAGTTGCGCCGTCTGCCCTGCTCACATGAATTCCACATCCACTGCATTGACCGCTGGCTTTCTGAAAACAACACCTGCCCCATCTGCAGGCAGCCTGTGCTCTCTGTGCATCACGATTGACTTATTTGCTTTCAGACGTAACTTATCGTGCTCATGGCTGGCTGAACTGAGCAAACCCAAGTGGGCTTGGCATGTACATATTGCTTTTGTGGTCTGATTTCATTTAAACATCTATTGTGTTGAACCAAAAGTGTGAAAGAAACTATAAACGGAGAAAATTAACAAAACTATTTTTTTAGATGCTTCATTTTCAGCATTTATTTTTCCTCTTCTGTGATTTTGTTGCTACTATTTTCATAAAGCTTCAGAGGTCTTTATGTTAACAGATAACATTAATGCTTAAGGAGATTTTGTAGCCAGTGCCGAATACGTTTTCCATTACCAGTTTTATGCCTGATACATGTTGCGTTTTTTTATTTTTACAGCTGGACTACACAGATCACTAAACTCTTAGTTTTAATGGTGTAAGCTGTAAATAATTCTGCACTGCCTGTAAGATTTCTGAATAAGATGCTACAAACACATCAGCTCACAATGGAAGGAGTCCCCTTTTTTTTACATTTACTTCTTCCAACCCTCAAATTTATTCAAAATGTATCTGCAGCTTATCAAGAGATGTAAAATGAGCTTGATATTTACTTTAGAAAAAGTTATATACAATACATCTGTTTTTTTGTTAAAGCCAAGTAAAAAAGACCACTCTCCACTACAGCGTGCCAGTTGGGAATTAGAAACAATCTGAATGGTCAGCACAGTTCCAAAAAAATTCCCAAGGCATGTGATAATCAGGGATTCAGACTTGTTGGTAAGGAGTTGTGCAATATCAAAAGAAGAAAGTACAGTATTGACATGCTGTTCACTGATGTTTACATTGTAATGCCCATTTGTCATTTCCAGTTTAAAACGAAGTCCTGTTAAGTCGTGTCCTCTCGGTTACTGTTGCTAATTCGCATCCACTGCTGCAGCTCTTATACCTGAGTAAAAACCTGGGAGATGGTGTTGGAGAAGTGAAACTATTTAGATTTTACATTTGTTCAGCTGCAGTACTTCAGAGTGAAGAACAATGTATTGCATTAGATGCTGACAAATATAATTTCCTTTTTTCTTTATAGATTTGTATTTAAATGTATTTTTTTTATAATTTAGGTGCTTGGATAATTTATTTCGAGAGCAAAAGAGATGGTTTCCCACCAGTCACTTTATTTACAGTTCAGTACACACAAATTACAACATCTCTTATGCCGTATAACATGTGTGAGTATTTGACGTGTGCTTGGTTTACCTGCAAATCCATGTTTGAAGGGCAGGCCTGCTGGCCTCATCTTCAATCTGGTTCTGACAGCCCCTCTGTTCAATGAATGTCCATTTTGGAGGCTTTGTGGACAGACAGACATAAGTTTTCTGTTCCTATTTACCGTAATAAGATGGAGATCGGCCTTTAAAATATGAAATGTTATATGTTGCAATGTAAAGAGAGTAAATTAAACAACTAAAATTAATTCTCTGCTCCTAAAAACTGTGTAAAATGCTGCTTTGTTATACCCGAAAATACCTTTGGAGTGTATGTGTTTAGCTTAATAAAAGAAGACAAAGGTGTTAACAGTTCACTGTTCTAGTTGAAGAAACTTGTATGAAGCATGCTGCGGGCGGCAAATGTACTTTGGACACAGAAGTCCAACCTAAAAGTTTTAATTTTTAAGAGATTTCAATTATTTTTGTTCAAATGTCACTGCATTACCGTAATTTCTTTAATCTTTGTTCTGTTGTCCTTATTACAAAGGCAAGTTTCTTTTTGCTGCTTGCCGCATTTGATATTGTAGAAGCTCGGACCATTGGCACATGCTTCATGGCCTTGTGCTTCCTCAATCTCGAGATTGGGCACTCTTGGAAACCAGTTTTGTGCCTGGGACTACGAGTCAATGCATTCATTGCTCTCTAATGTATGCAATGATATTATCTCTAATATCTCTAATGTAAAACCTTAATTGACGAGGGAAAAATATACTTAAAATACTTTTTATGCAATATATTGTTTAATAATATAAACATGTAGGATCCATCACTGTTTCTCTCAAATGATCTGAAATGTCCTAAAAGTTAATTAGAAAAAGATGCACCTTATATGTTTCTAAATTTGTTGGAATAATCTTTTGTACAAAATGATTTGTTACATGTGATGGAACTAATTAGTCCCAAAGGACCTGCAAAACTAATTACATTAAAATATAATTTACACTGTCAAATTCAGTTTAAAAAAATAAACAGCTGTTTAATCTGGTTTTTAATCAATACAGACTGAATATGACTAAGAACAGAAAAGGAATCGTTTAGTTTGTAATTGTAAATCCTAAATACAATTTATTAGAGTACTAGTGTCTACATTTTACAATTACAACTTTATTTATAAAGCACTTTACAAACAACATTGCTGGCCAAAGTGCTACACTATCATGCAAGCAAAAACTATAAAATCAACTCATGCCATAAAAGTAACAAACTGCCAAAATCATAAAACAGTAAAACCAAAATTTCAAACGCCAATTAGGAAAGATGTGTCTGTGTCTTCAGTTCAAAGCATTGACACAAATTTGTTTTTTTATTTATTAAAAATGAACAAATGAAAGTTTTTTTTTCATTCAAAATGTACTTTATTTCAAACAAATACATATGAAGATATTCAATACAATAAGTAATATCGGATTACATTAAAGAAAAAATAAACAGGAAAAATGATACATAAATAATATAAAATAACTACAGACATTGGCAATGTTGGTATTAAGGTCTTGCCGTCTACAAAGTAAAATAAAAAAAGTGAAATAAATGTATACATAAATGTGTAAAATAAAATGTGTACCTTTGTCCATACAAACACTAACAAATGTGCAAAGATGCATTCAAATCCTCAAATTCATATACGTACCATAATAAAGGGTCTGTTGCAGCAAAAATAAAAGTGAAAAAAAAAAAAAATACCAAAGGGGTCTATGAGATAAAAGTTAAATTTCTTCAGAAGAGTTGTTTTTACACGTTTCTGAATATTTAAATTAAGTTTTTCAACAGAGGCAATACATTTTCAAGTCAGTTTCTTAAAAAATATTAAATGAGGTGATTTTTTTCACTTCATTTCATCTTGTGGACATAATATTTTGCCAGGATGATTTGGTTCAATTCATTCATTGAAAAGAAACAAGAAAAATTCATTAAAAAGAAAAACACTGAATGAATAGGGTGCCGAAAGAAGAAGAAAATTCTTATCTGCCCCTTATTTAAAATAAACAACTCAGGCTCGAACAATCCCCAAAGCAAGAACAAAAACATCAGGCATTCTTCACATGGTATCATACTTCCCTAACAATTATAACTTAATCATCTTTTTAAACATATGTAAATTGTTTTATAATTAGATTTTCTATACAGTATATTTAATCTGAAGAAAAGGTTGAATTGTTAAAGGTGAGCAATAGTTTCAATTTTGATTATACAATATTCTTTCCAAATGTTTCTGTAAGGAGCTTTTGCAAATCCCACCAAAAATATTACAGCATGAGAACATTCCACAATTTTTTTAAATAAACTTTATTTCAACCATACAACATTACAAAGATCTTCCAAACCAAAATCATCAAAACACACTCAAAAAAGATGCATAATTATTACAGATCTATTAAACTAGACCTAACAAATACAGTATATAAATGCAACTATCTCAGCAAATATAAAAAATAAATTCAAGTATAAATAGCAGAGGGTCTGAAACAATAAACCAATAAATGCAATACAAAGAGATAAAGAATAAAAAAAAAAACATTCCACGAATAAATGGAACGAATGAAAAAGTGTATGCTGCGCCCCAGCTGGCATTTTGACGTCTAGTCACCGTTGAATCAACATCTGACGGTCGTGTTGAATAACCGTTGAATTTTGTGTTGATTTTGCAAATCTAATCAACGTTGAAGTAGCAACATCATTTCTACGTCAGATTCTCAACGTTGAAATCAACGTTGAAGTAGCAACATCATTTCTACGTCAGATTTCTCAACATAGGTGAATTTGCCAACGTTTATTCAATATTGATTTTGGTTTAGATTTTGCAAATCTAATCAACGTTGAGGTAGCAACGCCATTTCCACGTCAGATTTCTCAACATATTAAGTCCTGCATTTTAACAGTTTGACACAAAAATACATTTTGATCACTGTTTCAAGTATTGAGGTGCTGATGTGATAACAGTGCCACCCTAATTGGACTTGTCTATTTTCACTATGAACATAGCAATCACAAAAATGTCTGAAAAATAATTTAATCTACATTACATGTTTACAACACAGTCAGCTAGGAAGAATCCAACCGAGACCAGAAATTTAGAAAACTGCTTTATTGTCTTAGACAATAATAATAAAAAAAAAATGGCCCAAACATTGGGCAACACTGAAAGGAATTCTTGTCCATTTCTGCTTTTAAAGCACTTAAATCAATTTTAAATATTTATATACAGATTTCCTGTAAAATCAAAAAGATAAAGAAGATGTGGGCACTCAGCCTGGGTACAGCTGCTACTGGACCCCCAGGGTGTCTTTGGTGAACCTGTAGCCAGGATGTGGGCACTCAGCCTGGGTACACTTGCTCGAGGACCCCCAGGGTGTCTTTGGTGAACCTGTAGCCAGGACGCGTCTCATACCCAGGAAAGGACTGCCTGTCTTGGCCAAGGCTGACTGATCTGTTTAAAAAATAAACACAAAAGAAGAACATTTCTACAGCAGCTATTGTAAATGGTGGTATAATTTTAAGCAGTGGGAATGATAATTTTGCACCACAATTTTTAGCTTAACTGGGGCGAAAAAAGAAAAATGAACATGTGACATTTGCTGAAGTCAGTAAAAGTTGTTCAGACTAAGCAACGTGCTGCATTTATACTGTCAATATTATACTTTTGACCACAATTTACCTTTGTCCACGAGAGGAAGACCTCGACCTCCAACGCCGCCTCTGAGAAAGGGACTGTCTTGGCCAGGTCTGACTGATCTGTTTAAAAAATAAACATAAAAGAAGAAAATTTCTACAGCAGCTAATGTAATGGTAGTATAACAGTGGGAATGATAATTTTGCACCACAATTTTAGCTGAACTGAAAAAAAGAACATGAAATTTGCTGAAGTCAGTAAATCTACTAATATTTTCTTCCACCTAGAAGAGTTGTTGTTCAAACTCAGCCTTTTTACAGTGCTTCATTTATACTGTCAATATTATACTTTTGACCACAATTTACCTTTGTCCACGAGAGGAAGACCTCGACCTCCAACGCCGCCTCTGAGAAAGGGACTGCCTGTCTTGGCCAGGTCTGACTGATCTGTTTAAAGCATGCAACAGCAAAATTGGTACACATCGCATCGTGAGTTAGATGAATTGTTACATCTCTAATTTTGATCATATTTAAATTAAATACCTTTGATCATTAGAGACTCAGAGGGACTCCTGCTACCATTGCATCCCAAGATTTGAGATTGAGTGCTTGAGGGGATGTCCATCGGGGTTCTTTCTGCATTTTAGAGGGTTTAAACATAAGTGTTAATATGTCAAAAATGTAAATTACTTTACACAAGGTTTCCAAGTACCCCAAGGGGTACGTGTACCCCCATTTGAGATACAGTGGAATACTAAACTTAAAAATATTTGATACTCAAAGACAAAACGGGTCTCACACAAATACATACCAAAATGAGCATTTGTCGTTTGTGGAGGAGTAGGCAGTATAGGGGATAATTAAGTTTTATCGTTTAATGTTAAACATATTTCTGAGACATTTTAGGCTTAGTGGCCTAACAGAGCAGACAAAAACATTAACACTAACACTGGACTGTTGTCTGCTAAATGAGGTGGTTGAAAAAAAAAGAGCTGGAGTTTAATGTTTTTGTCTGCTCTGTTAGGCACTGTTTCTCAAATGGGGGTACACGTACCTTCTCTGACCCCGGTCTCTATGCGTGTGTGTTGGTCTGCTGAAGGCGTGGACAGATGCAGCAGAGGCCCCGCTCCCGGAAGGAAGTCGTTGTTTGGGTCCTCAGCGTAGATACGAGCCTCAAACGAGTGGCCCCTCAGGGTTATGTCGTCCTGGAGGAGGGGCAGGGGCTCCCCTGCTGCCACCTGGAAGAGATTTTTATTACAAAATAAACTAAACTTTTAGTATAAGTTATGGTTTCCAGAGAGTTTTCAGCTCTCCGTCTCACCCTGAGCTGCCACTCCACCAGGTCGGTTCCAGTGATCATCTCGGTGACGGGATGCTCCACCTGCAGCCTCGTGTTCATCTCCATGAAGTAGAAGTTGTGCTGAGCGTCCATTACAAACTCCACAGTACCTGCAGGAATGGATCACAACATTTGTAGTGGGTGTGTGTAATAAGTCGCTGTGGTGGGAGGAGTTTAGCTTTGCGTGTCTTCACCTGCTCCAACGTAGCTCACGGCTTTAGCTGCTCTGACAGCTGCCTCTCCAAGTTTCCTCCGAACCTCAGGGCTTATCCCAGGCTGAGAAAGTCCAGGTGGAAATATGGAGGAAGGTAAAGGATAAACATGTTCACAAGTGTCTATAAAACATATCCACATAATTTAAACCTCAGGTGAAGAAGGTGCTGGTAACCTGTTGTGATTCATGAAAAAAGCTTCAAAACAAAATGCTTCTTAAGATCCCTCACGCTTTTGAAGCCTCACTGACCACAAAAAGCTGCCTGCAGTTAAATCCCAAAG